>OX155951.1:31691328-31729515 GCA_944548615.1 Micropterix aruncella
ATATATATATATATATATATATATATATATATATATATATATATATATATATATATATATATATATATATATATATATATATATATATATATATATATATATATATATATATATATATATATATATATATATATATATATATATATATATATATATATATATATATATATATATATATATATATATATATATATATTGGTCTCTTTTATTTTATAAATATTTTTTAAATATTCAGTAGTTTTTGTTTAAAAGATTTTATTCTACAAAAAAAAAACAGAATCGAAAATTATGTACGAGTTTCTTTTGATTTGGGACTTTATTACCGAGAAAACAATTACCGAATATCCGAGAGTTACTCATAAAGATGCTTTTCTCGGTAACAAAGCCTAAATGAAAAAATATTGAACATTTATCGTATCGTATAATATCGTATATCGTAGATATATGAAAAATATGTTTTTAATTAATTGTTTTGTGTTAATAAGTTATTTATAATTTTTATGAACTTTTGGTTTTTTAACTTTATTTAGTTACATAATAAAGGTAATTTTATCACGATTAAATACGATAGTGTTAAATTGAAATTGCCTACCTTAAAACAGGTGGCAGCCTAAATTAGGTTTGAGTATTATATATTGTAATTATTGTAAGTTTGAAGATGAACAAATTAATTTGATTTCTTTTGATACGCCTAGAATTGGATATTTCCGTCTTCATCTCAAAAATTAATTTTAGTGCGTTCACAATAATATCCTTAACCGTTGGTTGGCCGGGAAATTAATAGTATTCAAACGTCGCAATTCAAAAAGTTTGCTATTCTAAAACCAACCAAGCTCCAAACTTTGGTCGGCACCACCAAGTACCCAAACTTTGGTTGAACTGAGTTGGACAAGTTTTTCCGCAGTGGCCGTGGACAAGCTTCCATAGTAATCCATACCGTGGATTTTCACGGCGAAAAAAACGTGTTTGAAAAAGGAAGGGGAGGCCGGTTCAAACGGAAATATTAAAAGCGCCATTCGTCTTGGACGCCCAGATCATTCTGACTCATTTAAGAAGGCTAATAATGATCATTAATTATTATTTAACCGTCAACCAAAATAGTCACAATAGATCTGGTTATTAAGCCAGTAGATATTGCTACTAGGCTTTCTAAATTTTTAGACCTCTTTAAGAAAGGTAAGAAAGTTTTTCAGCAACAACATAAAGTTGGACAGGCAGTTTTTCAGGTTCTAAATGTTCTAAAACGTGAAGAAATTTGATTTTGAGCAAAATGCAATCAATTTAGATGCAAGACAACATTTAAAAATATATTTAAACTACTGCAAATGCGGTTGATATGTAGGGTTTGTAATGTTGCGGTTGGAAGCGTCGCCGCCGTCGGTCAGCGTTCCTTGAAGGTCCAAAAAGTGTGTCGGATGCCTCACTAAAAACTATTGGAATATGGAAGGAAATCGTCAAATGCATGTTGAGATTGCAACATTTGTACATTCAATTCAAATTATTTCGATAAAATCTTAACAGATTGTTGAAACTTAGGCTACTTGCAAAGTTATTACTAACTACAGTAAATAATACCTAATAAGAAATAAAGAAGAAGGAAAAAAAGCTATATTCGGACATTCAGTTCTTAAGTTTCCTACTTCAGACCGGACTGCATCGAACGATTGAGTAGTTTGATACATTTGATAATTTGAATAATTAGGATTTTATAAAATATAAATATTTTAACTGTACTGAAAAACCAAATATAAAAGATTCTTTTCTTATATTAATTAAAATAATGGTGTAATATCAATACCGTCCATTTCAATAATTTCACAACAGTCCTATCAAAATGATCATGGAAAATAGATCGTAATAATCATCAACGACCGCTCAAATCTCAGCTCAGTCTAATATGCATTTTTTGTCGTATTTTCAAATATTAATCGTCATGCACATTTGTGAATGTTTTTTGGCAGTAGGTAAATACTTCTTCACAAGTGTAAAAAAATCGGTTGTGTCACCCCAAGACTTTCCCAGCAAACTGACACTCCCCCCCCCCCCGCCAAACCCCTTAACCTCAACCCCCACCCTAACTACCCCTAACCCCCTCCCCAACTCACCCCTAATCCCCCTCTCCCTAATCCCCCTCTCCCCCCGTCCCGTCCACTCCCTCCCTCCGGAAATCACCCCCCTCCACCCTTCGCCACGCCCCTCGATAGTGATTGATTATAACAGAAAATGTAGCACAATTCAGTGGTATTAAAATGGCTATTTTTCAATATGGTTCTTTTCTCGGCTAGCCTCGGGCTGTTCGTCGTTATTAAAGTGTATTTCGGATTTTTTAAATTGTATTGCTTGTATAAAAGATATTGCAACCAAAATTTAACAAAGTTTCGACCTTACGGCGCATCTGTGTACCGAATTCCAAGTCTCTAAGTCCAATATGTCGAGATTTAAGTAGGTATGACTAGCGCGCCCACATGGTAGACCAATTTCAACTACAATCTTTTCAAATCTTGCCATGACCAAATGATGCCTGCAATTTCAGCTTAATCGGATGAAGCGTTTAGGCGCTATCCTGGAGGAATACACACACACAGACAACTAAAGCCGTCAACTACAACGGGCGAACCCGTCACCTAAGGAAGTTTTAACGAAATATGATTGTTCTATATCCCGTGAAGTGAGCGCAGAAGACTTAGGACAAAACAGCCCACCGTTAACATCCGCCACATGCCCGTAAGAGGCCAACGCCTTATCCGCGAGATAACCAGGTATGTTACCCAGCGGGCTTATACTCACGCCCTTACTTCCAGTTGCGACCAGATTCGAGGTCGCTTTCGCGGTCCTCTCCCTTAAGAAGCGGTGAAACGGTGTAAACCGAATCTATCGCGGGCCACGGCATCCTTTGCCCGTCTGCTCACCCGGAATCGGGTAGCCGATGGTCGTTTCAAGAGCAGTCGCCGTAAGGTCAGCAACCACCCCCGCTCTATAGGAAACAGAACTGCTTCCAGACTCCCCCGACTGTTAGTCAGAATGCACAATGGCTTACGCAGCACGCTGCGCAGACCGTCCAGTAGCGCCAGAAGATTGACTCCCAGGGAAAACTAGCCTCTAAGGCCAGAGGCCGCCGGATGGGTGTTGACCCGTGAGTGAGACCGATCTGAGCAAATGGATCTTCGTGGCCAACTCAGCAAGGGCACATTAGACACACAGAAGTGGGGTCACAATACT
Source organism: Micropterix aruncella (assembly GCA_944548615.1). NCBI lineage: Eukaryota > Metazoa > Arthropoda > Insecta > Lepidoptera > Micropterigidae > Micropterix > Micropterix aruncella. Next base: position 31,694,548 of record OX155951.1, read on the forward strand.
TTTCTTGCCAGGAAAGTAAAATATTCCGAGCCGGGAATAGTGTATAAACTAATTATTATTAAATGACAGTTTGTCAAAGATTATAATTGTTTTTATGAAAATCTTCGGTTTTTTATTGTTTTGGACTATATTATATCATTATTTAATTTTATTGCATTTTAGATTCTTTTTGTTATTATTTTGATTATTTAAAATTGACTATTTTCTTTACTTCGATCATTTAAAAAAAACATTATTATTTTATATTTCTTTGATTTGTATTTCTTTTTTTTTGTATTTAGATTTTTTTAATACGTTAAGCAATTTATTTTAGTTATCTTTCTAAATTTGCGTTATTTAATGTTTTAAAACCGCAAGTCCTGGAACGGGTTTATCCCAGTTGGACGGCGTTGAACAGGTATAGCTACGAAGAGTTCACTCAGTTAATGTTTCGCCATTGGTTATCGTCTGTATAACGTAGTAATGGCAATAGTATTTGATAGTGACTTTAAATAAATAAATAAAATGTGCAATCTTTATTACCTGTTTGCTAATAGCTTTTCCTTATATGGGGCATTAACATAAAATACATACAACCAATGTAGACAACGCAGAATCCACACTTGTAACACACACCTTCAATCTTTAGGTTCCAGCAAACTTTACTATCTAATTTGCTACAGCTTTCCTTACCGCGAATGAATATATTATGTCATCAAAGTTCGTCTCGTATGCAGTTTTATTTTTACACGATTGCCTACAAAAAAAGAGTGTTAGGTTAGTGTTCAGGGTTCATCTATGTATTTTTTCCGATTCTTATTCCGCCATAACTTCTAAACGCTCGAACCGATTTAAAAGCAGGTATTTTTAGAACCGCTAAGTCATCCACGGCCCGGTGGCATAGTGGTTAGGTCGCCTGCTCTTACATTGTAAGGTCCCGGGCTCGATTCCCGGCTGGGTCACCATTTTCCGTTGGGATCAAATTAACGGAATTGCATTTTCAATTCTGTCGATCGAATGCAATAACAAGATACACACTTACAGACATGTTACACGCACACATAACATATAACACGTCATAGTAGGGTTGGTTGTAAGAGATTGTCATATGACAATAAACCAGCCCATTGTGACATTTTCACAATAAAGAGTGTAAACAAACAAACAAACAATCATCCCGAGTGTCATAGGATACCTTAACTATCCAAATATAAAGTAAATAGTTGTTTAAATGTACAAATCTCCAAATGTCAATAAATTAACGTCAATAAATTTGTATTTTTTATTTCTTTTAATATATTTACTTGATGATAGCTAGAATCGTAAGACCAGATAGACATTTTTGACGCATTGTTGAACGCAGGTATGTTTAAATTATTTATAATTTGCTGAAATTTCGCTTACAGCTCGCAGATGTCGTCGGTTTTCGTTGGCTTATTTGGCTTTTCGTTGATTCCGATTAATGGTGGAGCTTTCTTTTAAAATTCCTTTTTTTATTTTAAGTTCCTGGCAGAAATCAACCGAGTTATATTTATATTGGATATTTTCGGTGGACATATTTACATATTATATTCGGGTTTCTCTGCTCTGATCGGGTAGCCCCGTCCCCTACTGTGTGTGGGGAGGAATTTTTCTAGACGCGACGGGAATTCCCCCGGTAGAGACATCACACAACGTGCACACGTTCAAAAATCTACTTAGGCTGCGTTCCAAAATAGAATCAAAAATTAATAGTAGGACACACCCTGGATGGTAATCGCCTTACCGCCCGTTCCCACTTGTCGGGTGTCGGGACCCGATTTTTAATCGGATGTCGGCGCCTTTGTTCCCACTTGTCGGGTGTCGGGTCCGATTTTTAATCGGATGTCGTCGCTCTGTTCACATTTGTCGGGTGTCGGATCCGATTTGGAGTCAATCACTCTCCAGGAGGCGACTGCGCGATGGACGTCGACTTAGCTGTCGTGGACGCGGTCGCGTTTGCATTTGCGGTCGTGTCTGCGGTCGCGTCTGCGGTCGTGTTTGCGTTTGCGGTCGCGTTTTCGGTCGCGTTTGCGGTCGTTTAAGCGTTTGCGGTCGCGTTTTCGGTCGCGTCTGCGGTCGCGTTTTTTTCGACATTTTCGACTTTTTCGACTTTTTCGACTATTTCGACTTTTCGACTTTATGACTATTCGAATATTGTGTCTGTTGTTGACCGTTGAGGAGTTCCTTCGCCGGGAGCCAACCCAGGGTACATCAGCCATGTCATGGTGTAACTCGAAAGTTGTTGTCATAATTGAATGCGTACACAAAATTTTGGGTCTCTGCTGTTGACCGTTGAGGAGTCTCCTCAGCGGAAGCTAACCCAATAAGGAGTTAGTGTGACATCAGCCATGTCACAGTGAAACTTGGAAGGGTTTATCATAATTTAATGCGTAAACAAAATTGTGGGTCTCTGCTGTTGACCGTTGAGGAGTTCCCTCTTCCGAAGCCAACCCAGGGTATATCAGCCATGTCATGGTGAAACTTGAAAGTTGCTATCATAAATGAATGCGTATACAAAATTGTGGGTCTCTGCTGTTGACCGTTGAGGCGTTCCCTCGTCGGGAGCCAACACTGGGTTTACGGATTTCAACCACAATCTTTTCAACTCATGCCATGATGAAATAATGCCTGCATGCCAAATTTCAGCTCAATCGGATGAAGCCTTTCGTCAGAGAATACACACAGACAGAAAGAAAAAATTGCCCAACACTGAGCGCGGATAGGTAGTTTGTCGGGCCCGACATTCGACAAGTCTAGTGTGAACACTGCTATGTGAATTCATAAGCGAGCGAGATCCGATACGATTTTTTGTCGGGCGTGCGGCGCTCGCAAGCCGACCGAGAAAACTTGTCGGAGCCGACAAAAAATCGATGTCGGATAAGTGGGAACAGCTCCATACAAAATGTTCTGCCACTAGGCCACCCGACTATTTGTCGGACCCGACATCCGACAAGTGGGAACGGGCGGGTAGTGATACAATTTTATTTCAAACGCATGAATCTGGCGCCGCTTGGGGCTGGCGTCCCGAAGTTGCCCCCCCCCCCTTCCTCCTTCTCCCTTCTTAGATTCGGGGCTGACTATAGGCACCTGTACTTGTGAACCTGCAACTTTGTGACTAGTTACTTTTGATATACGGGGCCCTGGAGTATATAAAGAGGGATAGCAGAAACCGAAAGAAACCTGGAGTCGAAAAAAATAACCGTGTACAGGAATAACATATATCTTAGTATAACCATTGATTTTAGAAAATTAATCGAGGAAATTTAAAACAAGACAACGCCATCTACTGTATTTCTTTGAAACGACTTCAAACGAACATCATAAAAATAAAACCAGTTATAAAATGTAATATTCAATAAAATATATGTAAAAGTAAAAGATTCAGGTAAAAAAAACATACGTGTAAACAAAATCAAGAAATCTGCATTAGAACGAAATCAAAGAGAATATTCCACGTTATCTCCAGCTTGATCGCAATATATGAAAAACAACATAACAAAAAATATATTTGCTTATAATTCGAGAGAACCAAGGATCAGGAACAAATAAACCGATAAAGGTTTCGCTTGAGTGGTATGGTATGTTTGGTAAGTGCTGTTGAAACATTTTCACATGCAATTCTGTAACGCAAAGAACAATGAACAAAAATGTATAGGCGCTGGGCCCACCTCTTCAATAACAATAACGCATTTACCATTGGAAAGATCTATTTATCTAGAATATTTATGGGTACTGCAACTTACCTCAATTATGAGCCGTTTCGAAGTGTTGACGTTCGGAATCTTCTTCTTAAATATGGCTAATTACACGAAAACTCCGATGGCAATTATTTATTTAAAATATATTTATTTCAGGGAAGATCCATAAAATATAGTAGGTATATTATGATGTACGGTCACTGGGCACACCATATCGGCCAGCTGACCTCAGCATATTACATACAGAGGTCAAGCAACATAGTATCCCAGTATCTCCCCTCCATCTACTGCTGACAAACTCGAGCATTAATTTGTACTCACACAGCGTTTGTACTTTATCGTTTCGGGTATTCTGCGATGGTTTTCGTTTAAACAGTTATTAAAAATACAATGCCTGGATGTGTTAAGTGCCATAGCGGATGTCTATCTATGTTAGGTGCCCTATAATGTGGGTCCGATTGTGTTTCTTCGTTAACTAAAATAGGAACTTAGTTCAACCAAACGAGACAGAGCGATACGTTAGAACGGAATATGAAATGAACTATCGTCGATTTTCCTGCACTCCAACTACCTGTCGAACTTATAGACGCCCGAATAAGTTTGAACACATTTCGTGCGGTGTTAGATTTGGCTGCTTTATTTTCGCTGGGTAGTTTTAATGCGGAAATCTCATTTCACATTCCGCTCTGACGTAATTCTCTGTCTCGGTCACGCGAACTAATTTCCGATTTTAGTTCAAGTGAAACGCCATCGAGCCCAGTATGATTACTATCATTAAATCTCACCGAAAGTCGATTAGTTGTTATTATGTGAATGCATATTAACCGCCCTACCTTTGAGTGCTATTATTCAAATACTAGGTAAAAAATCCTTGGGCTTTTTTTCATTAAAACAATACTTTCTCAATGCCAATACTTTACAATAACAGTATTTAACAATTCTCCTAACAATATATTTCTTAATAACAAGACTCATTTACGATCCTTTTTAATCGACTTCAAAAAAGGAGGAGGTTATCAATTCGGTTGCATTTTTTATTTTTTTTTTAATGTTTGTAACCTTAGAACTCTGCCGTTTATGAACCGTTTTGAAAAAAACTTTTTTTTTTGAAAGGATATACTTGCAGTTTGGTCCCATTTTTATCAAAATCCTGTTCTGATGATGGAATCCATGAGGAATTGAGGGGACTCTTCAAATATCATATGAAGTTGAAAATGTACATGTACTATGTATAATTGTACATGTACATGTACATACGCGTCAGTCAGTCTAAAGTGCACTCGCTCTAAAATTATTTTCGCGTCAGTCGCTCTAAAATGCAGTGGATATAATTTTAGAGCGAATGAACTTTATACTGAGTGATTTTCGGTTAAAATTGCATCATGCGTCAGTCAGTCTAAAATGTAGCAACCCACTCGTTATCGTGGCAGTCAGTCTAAAATGTAGCAACCTGTGAATTATAACGGGCTGTCTGCTACCGAAAAATAGCGCTCTGCGAATTGTTGCCAGTTTTCCTCTTTTGTAGATCCTGCGTCAGCGAGCACTTTTTATGCTGCGTTCATTGCACTTTTCACGACGTTGTCGTTAGTGTTGCGGAGCGCTACGCTCCCTCAAAACTAAAAACATTCTGTTTGCGTGGTGTGGAAGTGCAGAATGGTGTCAGGTATATAACATGCAATCCACAGGATTTTCACGGAACCATCACATCCTCGAATACAGAAAGAAACTGAGGCCCTCAAATATTTCATTGCAAAATAACTGAAAATGCCCTCGCACTATCGCTATCTGCGCTGAAATTATGCGGGAATTTAGATTAGGAAAGACAAATTGGCTTTCTACATGGTTGGTAATGGCAGCTTACAGCTTCACGAAATCGAATTGTTTTAATTCAGAAAATGAACCGTCTTGCTAAATATTATTAGAGAAATAATAATTTTTAAAAAAATATTTAGGTAATACGATTTTAAACAGTATAGTCTCACCTGAATAGACATCAAACCTTTTCCCCAGAGCAACAAAACATCTGAGTACGGTTTTTAGTAGCAATATTTTTATTTTAAATCATTCAGTATTGAATAAGACTCGTAATTAAATTTTAGTGTATAATTGAAATAAATATTAGTACAATATTTAAACAGTTTTGTCGCTCCTGCATACCTAGTTGACTTTTGCGATACGAGGTTTGCAAGTTTATGAACGATATGACCATTCAATGACAGCTATTTTGTTTCAGCTCGCTCCATGTGTAATGCTAACTCTATAGAAAATAGCCTCGGACACGCAATATTTCGAGACAAAAATAAATCAATTTACATGAAAAAAATCAATGTTTTTCACTTATTTTCAAGATTGTTTAAAAAAACTAACCTAACCTATATCTCGCTTATTTATTAAGGCCGAATAGATTATTGCAGACTCGGAAGCAGCCTGGTGAAATAGACGGGTGACGTTGAAAAATCAAGAATAGGTCCCTAATGTATTAATACCTCGATCGCAACTATAACCATTAATCAGATAATTTGAAACGTCAGCTCAGATGTAAAGGATTTATGTTCAAAACCGGTCTGATTTTTGACTATAAAGAAAAGAAACGTCAGCTGTCAGTTTCGCCTGGTTGAATGAGGTTATAACTATTTTATTAGCTATTTTATATAACATTTTATTTTTCTCATCATCTGTAAGTAATATTAAACAAGCTTACAAATATTTATGTAGTCAAACCGCATTAGTCTTTAATTTCGCATCGTTTTTCAATTTAAAAAGTGAAGATACAGCAGTGAGCGGTGAAATAATTTATAGGTACATTAACGGAATAAAAAATAAAAATCCATACACAAATTGTTTTTAATTCTTATATGAATAATCTTCTCTATTTCGTTCGAAACTTTGACCTGTATGTTGAGTCCTGTATGTTGGTGACAATTCTTGACAGCGAGTTAGACGTCCAACCAGCATCTCAGTTGCCCCGTTGAATGGTTAAAGGCTTCACACGCCTACTCACTGATTACCCCACCAAGCTTATAACATATTAGAATGAAATTTTTGTGGAACGTCGCTGAATTCCTTCGAGCAACTCAATATCTTCTTGAAAGTACGGGTTCCATATTTGAAATGCGTTCTCCAACGTCAGTCATACATAGATCTAATAAATCTTTAGTCAGCTAAAAAGACTTTCCTAGAAGCTTATGTCCCTGGCCATGGCCTTCCTATGGTTACACTGGCTATTTTCTGTATACACCCGATAGATGAACACCACACAAATTATCACCTCAATACATGATCTGCCTAGAGAACTGATAAAATCCCACCGAAGCCGCACTCTGTAGTAAATTTGCCGTTCTAAAATCTGTAACTAATTCTATGGAAATAAACAATGTAAAATAAGGGATAAAAAAAAATTAAAAATGTATGTCAAAGTTTACTGACGGGACATATCACGAGTCATAATATTGAGATTTTAGACAATGTGACCACCCCCCCCCCAATGTACCACCAGCTGCTTCTGCCCCACGCTCCAAGTCCTAAAGGTAAACACAGGACCCCCCTCCCCCACCACAATGTGCCACTTGCTGCTTCTACCCCACTGCTTCAACCCTTGCTGCTTCCACTTTACAAACCATGCAGTGCAATTGTCCTGTCTTATAATACCTACTGCGCTTACCAATCTAATACTAATGCATTGTTGCTTGATGTTATAAAAAAGGCTGCCTGAAAGAGAATTGTAGACCAGCAAATGCTGTATGAAAGTGAAGACCTCCCCCCCCCCCAACAATGTGCCATCTGCTGCTTCTGCCCCGACCCTTGCCGCTTCATCTCCAAATATCATGCAGCGCAATTGTACTGTTATAATACTACACTTAGTAATCTTATAATACTGCCTTTATCGCATGATGCTATAAAAAAACGTTGCCCGAAAGAGAATTGTAGGCCAGCAAATGACATATGAAAGTGAAACAAAAGTTCCCCCCCCCCCCCCCCCCCCCAATGCGCCACCTGCTGCTTCTGCCCCACTGCTCCAACTCTTCCTCTCCACATATCATGCAGCGTGATTGTCCTGTCTGTTATAATACTGCACTTAGTAATCTTATAATACTGCACTGTCGCTTGATGTTATAAAAAAAGGCTGCCTAAAAGAGAATTATAGACAATTAGACAGGCAAATGCCTCATGAAATTTCTAAAACGCAACACAGCCCCCCCCCCCTTCCCCCAATGGTACCACATGCTGCTTCCCACTGCTCCCACTGCTCCAACACAACTATCGCATGATGTTATATAAAAGGCTGCCTGAAAGATAATTGTAGATCAGCAAATGCCGCATGAGTTTTAAAGTGAAACAGAAGACCCCCCCCCCCCCCCCCGATGTGCCACCTGCTGCACAGTAATACAATGCTTCTTATTCCTAGAACTTAGGCCTTAATCCAGATTGTCTCACAGAGTGGGGAAGTTATCCAGTACACATTAACCTTTCGAACGTGCACAAGCCCAATTAGATTAATTTTCTTGTATTCTTACATTATAAACAAAATCTTAGCAACTTACTCTAAACCTTACTCACACTCCAAAGTCAATTAAAAGCCATTGCTCCATTTTTGCTCCAGCCATTTGATCCATTTGCAAAGATTCTGTCGCTCAGCTCGTCGTCCCAGGTGATTTTCTTGCGCCAGACGTCTTGAGGATCGCCAAAGGCCTGCTTCCAGGCAATTGTTCAGCTAATATCCGTTTACCTTAGCTACCTTAGTTTACCTACGCTGTGTCGGACACATCCAAATATAGCGTACCCGGTCGTGTGCGTCCTCTTTGACGCGCGACCCAAAACCGACTGACGGCGGCTCGCGCGTACGCGTTCCCCAAGAGTGTACGCGTAGCTGCAAGTATGGACATGACGTTCCGGACACGCGTAAACTGACTACGCGTACCAGTGTACGCGCTATCCGTACGCACCTTTATAATACCTACTGCGCTTACCAATCTTATAATACAGCACTATCGCATGATTTTATAAAAAAAAAGCTGCCTGAAAGAAAATTGTAGACCGTTAGATGCCGTAAGTAGTGCGATTAAGTAAGTAGACTCAGGAGCGTGGCAGAGCAACGGGCAAGAATACTACAATCTCCAGCATCTGTCCCGGAGGCCTGTAGCAACCCAAACAGGCTGCTAACCTTCTGGGACAGCCTGGGTTGGCTGGAGTAACATAAATAGAAACATGAGCCACGCACAACGGCCCAATCAAGAGGTCAAGTGCGGGAAAAAGCCCAGACAAACTAACTAACTAACTAAGTAAGTAGACTCTCCAAATTCCATGTAGTGCGATTGTCCTCACATGATGTTATAAAAGACTGCCTGAAAGTAATTGTAGAATGGTAGACTGGCAAATGCCAGATGAAAGCCCGCTGGGTAACACTCCTGGATATCTCGTGGTTAAGGCGTTGGCCTCTTACGGGTTTGTGGCGGAGCTTGACGGTGGACTGTTTTGTCCAAGTCTTCGGCGCTCACTCCAGGGAGATAAAATGACCAATCGTTAAAACTTCCTGAGGTAACGGGCTCGCCCGCTGTAGTCGACAACCCTAGTTGCTTCCTCTTCACATACCTTGCAGCACAATTGTCCCGTTTCTTATAATACCTACTGCGAATACCAATCTTATAATACTGCACTTTTGCTTGTTTTATTTAAAAAAAAAGGATGCCTGAAAGAGAATTGTAGACCGTTAGACCGACAAATGCCTTATGAAAGTTCTAAAGTAAAACACAGGATCCCCCCCCCCCCTCCCCCAGTGCCACATGCTGCTTCTCACTATTCCAAACCTTGCTGCTTCCTCTCCAAACAGAAGAACCCTCCCCCCCCCCCCCCCCCCCGATGTGCCACCACCTGCTGCACAGTAATACAATGCTTCTTATTCCTAGAACTTAGGCCTTAATCCAGATTGTCTCACAGAGTGGAAGTTATCCAGTGCACATTAACCTTTCGAAAGTGCATAAGCCCACATAAGATTTATTTTTCTTGTATTCTTACAATATAAACAGAATCTTAGTAACTTACGCTAAACCTTACTCACACTCCAAAGTCAATTAAAAGCCATTGCTCCATTTTTGCTCCAGCCATTTGATCCATTTGCAAAGATTCTGTCGCTCAGCTCGTCGTCCCAGGTGATTTTCTTGCGCCAGACGTCTTGAGGATCGCCAAAGGCCTGCTTCCAGGCAATTGTTCAGCTAATATCCGTTTACCTTAGCCGCTGTGTCGGACACATCCTGATGCAGCCTGGTTTGTTGAGGTTAATGCAGGTAGAACAACCACTGTTTTACATAGGCCTCCTATGAATACTATAACGAACGGTCTTGAGCCACCTCTATCCACCTACTTTCTGCAACCGAGGCAATGATATCGGTTATTAATAAGCCAAATCATTAAAAAAATATGGTTGTGCCACATCAAGACTCCCCCCCCCCCCCCCTCAAGCAACCCTGGCATATTTTCCAATATGTAGTATTTTCTTAAATATGGCAGATTATTAAAAAAAATGGTGCAAACCCCCAATAAGCCCAATAACCGCCGTTGTCTAGGGTAGACCAGTCTACCCTAGACAAAGGCAGGTGCAACGTCGCCGAAACGTCAGGTGCTACAAAATTCACGCAGTAAATACGTTTTTTATCTTACTTAATCCAGATAGTCCAGTACACTTTAACCTTTCTAATATGCACAAGCGTCCACACAAGATTTATTTCTCTTGTTTTCTTACAATATAAACAGAATTTTAGCAACTCTACATCTGCAGATGCAGTTGTTATAGTAGACCCAGCAAACGGATGATGATCACTTGCCTCTATCTTTAGCGGCCGCAACCGCAAACACATCTCTCTCTTAAGGCGACATGAGACCTAAGAAAAAAATCCGAAATAGGCGGACACACGCAAAGAAATAGGCGAGGTCACTTTTGTAGGGTTCGACCAATAAAAATCCAGCGTTGACGACGCGTCAGGCACAGATTCCACGTCCATTCGCGCCGGTGACCAGGCGCATACTAAACTTCCTATCGCAGCGCTAGCACAGAATAACTATCTTTGCGCAGTCACAGTATACCCCAGACAGTAGCTTCTCCTAGAACAAATTTTGAAATCAAAATGAATACGACGTGAGTCGTAAGGGATGCCCACACAGATGTCCGAATGCTCGAAAAGGTCGCCATCGTTTACCTGGCCGTAATGCTAATTGTTTGCGTTCGTCGGGACGAACCCCCTCTGCCCACATTCCTCGCACCCTCTTCCCGCATTGCCTTGTAGCTCGAGAGTAAGCTACTGGTTGGTATACTGTGGCACAGTGGTGGTATAAGGGTGTTAATGGCAAAGCATATTTAGCGTAACTCTGAGAGCGCTCTTTAGTTTTTAATAATTGTAATTAATTTAGGGCACAAAATAAAAAATCTGGCTAATCGCGGCGCTAGAGAATTAACCAGTCAATTTAATAAAATTAAAATAAAACACACTCACCGCTTGCATTGTAGAAGTAATCGAGCCTGAAAGTTTTAGAAATCAGTTTAAAGCCTTAATGGCCAAGGCAACCAGCAACTTTTTTGCGTTCAAATTGTAAATTGGTTCCTTGTCGAGGGATTTGCTTAGAAACTTTTTGAAATTAATGTTTACATTTTTCAAAAAAATCACAAATCTGAAATTCTTTAGATATGGTCGTTCCCAGGTATCATGCCACCTTAATGAGATGGGTTTGAAAGCCTGCCCACAAGAACATCCTTCACGTGCAAATGGTTCTTCCTTTGATAAACGTATCAGAAAAGAAATTACGCTACTCCGTTCCTACGTTTTATAACTCCGCGAGCCAGGAGCGTTCTGACAGACTATACATCTGACTATTTTATAATCTCTTTAAATCAGGCGAGACAAAAGCACAATATGCAGTTTGTCACTAAAATAAATGAAAATACTATATTTTTATATATGTAAGCGTTACAAAGCGGTACAAAGTGATACTGTCAGCGCCGGTTACCGGAAGCGAAATAAAAGGAATAGTAACATATCTTTTTATCGGTAAGTAGTATTTAATTACCAATTTGCTTGTTTTATCAAAATTCAAAAAGGGATGCGTGAGACGCGTGACGGGTTACCGCTGCATGCTGTCACCGGGCATTTTCGGTTACTAGTTTCCTTTTTTTTCAGTCTAATTTTATATGCACAATGTAGCGCATCCACTCACTGAATATTGTCACTAAAATAACCTGGTGACTAAATAATGTAGTCACCGCACATCAACCTATACACAGTATGTCTTACTGCGCTCGTAATAGAGTTCGTTTTGCCACAAAAAATGTATTGGTTGATGAGCGGTCGACTGTACAAAGCAGAATCAATTCCTTTCTAATCAGTATCGATTCCCTGAGTCTCGGATGCACAGCCCTCCGTACAGATATAACTTCTTACTCCCATCTAGGAAGATGGCCCTTATTGTAGAATTAACTGTTCCATGGGAATCAAATATCCTAAAAGACCACCAGTACAAATTAAATAAACACCATTATCTCGCAAATGCCGTTACCCGGAACGGCTTCACTGTTCACCTTCATGCGGTGGAAGTCGGCGCTTGTGGCCTGCCAGCCAGATCTGCTACATCTCTTTAAAAATCTTGGTCTCTCCAGGAAAATAATAAACTCCTTCCTAGAAATAATATCTAAAACTTCAATTTCCGAATCATATGGCTTCAAAGGCGTATTGAATGAGTGGTAAAGTGAACGCTCACATGTATCTATAGTACGCGCGCGAGCTCTGAAGAATCGGGAGCTGGCGAAGAGGGCTGATTACGCTGCCCCCGACCGTCGCTCCACACCCCCGCGCTTTCCCAGTACTAGTACTGGGAGAGTGCGAAGTATGAAGCGACAGTCGGGGGCGGCATAACCCGGCCGCTTTCCTAGCCCCTGATACTTCGGAGCTCGCGCGCGAACTGTAGACAGCTGTCCTAAACCTACCACAGCCAGTCGTTAGTCGGGAGTCCACTGCTCACCCCCCAGAAGTATCTAGAGAACCGCGGCTCGAATGACACAAAATAACCTCAAAACAGGAAATGACCCGTAAACATGGGTAAAGGTTTCACTCACTTTGTCGAAGGGATCTTGGAGAGCTTTTAAAACGGCCCTTTCCTATAATACCTTTTCGGGACCGGCGACGAGAGTATCCATCCATACTGTTTACCTATATGAACTGCCATAGTCGAAGTTCTTCAGCACGATCACATTGCATCCTCGCACCGCTTTCCGAGTAAGAGGTCGACTTTACCGGGTTTCATAATCTTACCGATTTTGAATTTAGTTTCTAAAATACCAGAAAAGCTTTATACCAAACCTTGACGAAGCGCGCCGTAATAAAAAAAATGCAACGGCGTGGCGTCCCGCGTCACCCCGCTGTCAAATAAGTAAGTACGACAGGGCGATCTACACAAGGAAATTTGGTGCGTCAGGGTAAAAATATTTCTGAAATGATATTTTTTTATATACGTATTATTATTCTACACAAAAAACATTATAAATATTACAAGTTTTTTAATTTGGGAGTTTGTTACCGAGGAAAAACATATTTTATGCTCAACTTTCCTATATTACCAATTTTCATTTTCGGTAAAAAAAGACCTCAATAAACTTCGACTCAATTTTTGGGTAAAATAATGTGATATTAAAAAAAGTGTTAAAAAAATACAGGGTCCAAAAAAAACTTTCCAAATCAGTGATTATGATAAACATGAGATAGCAGGGAGTGCCAAAGGGATATACTAAAAATGTCTATTTCAGTGGGTAGGGAATTAGGGATAGCTATAACCCTTCCCACTGGGAAAATCTCTACGAAAATGTCTACGAAAATATTTGTACTATGGTATGGCACATTGAACAATAGATACGCTCTTCTCGCTGTGTAATTTACCGGCAAAAACAATTCAAACTTACATAGTATCTCTGGTAAAAAAATAGTTCATAGAATTAATTTATAGGCACATATAATTAGGAAAATATATCGACGCGTTTCAAGAGTGTTGTATCCTACCACATAATCGTTCTTTCAAAACAATTCCCGTTTCTACAATCTCCGGAATTGGATTTACAAAGAGCCACTGAAAAATATACTGATACGCTGAATGTTCTAGAAAAGTCCAGAAGTAACGATGATACTCAGTTTACAAAGCTTTTTGCTGATGCCTCAAGTATAGATACAGAATTGGGGACTGAAATTTCTCTACCCCGTATCCGTTCACCAAACATATCGTTCGAATTACGCAACTGACAGCGCTGAAGCATACTATCGTTCGGCAGTTTATATCCCGCTACTGGACAATGTCATAAACGTCCTCAAAAATCGACTGCCACCCGAAACCCTAAAGGTTTTTAATTTAAACATTATAATGCCATCGGTAATAATAAAATACGATAGTGATCACTCAAATGTAGTAGCAGATCTTGTTAGAGAGCATAAGAGTCTCCTAGGAGTTCATGCGGCAGGAGTTCTGGGAGAATACAAGATCTGGAAAGAAGAAGGGAAATGAAAAAAAACCCGCTTATTCACAACCAAAAAATATTCTAGATGTTCTAGATCTGGCCAACGAATTCATCTACCCTGGAATACATCGCCTCATCCTCCTTGCCCGTAAGTAAGGCGACTGCCGAAAGAAGTTTTTCAACTCTGAGGCGACTAAAAACCTGGCTACGATCCTCGATGGTAGAGGATAGGTTAACAGGGCTGGCACTCCTGCATATTCATTTTGATATTCCAGTAGACAAAGAGAAGATAATTGAAAGATTTGCAAAGAAAAAACACCGGAAACTGTAATTTGTAATTTAATTCTGTTTTATGAATATTATGTGTCATTTAGAAATAAAATAAAAACGTACCAGTGTATTCATTATTTCTTTTCCCTTTTTATAATCCTTAGTTACTTAATTACCTATCTCTATTCAGCATATTGGATTCCCTAAATTCACACTATAATGTTGTTTTAACTATCTATAGACAGAAATCCACCCCACTGTCAGCCCCCCCCCCAAACAAGACGTAAATCCGCGCCTGCAACCACCTTATCTATATTCACTCGGATAACAGGGCAGCTGTTATAGCATAAGCCTCGAATACTATTAATTTAAAGCTAGTGCAAAACTGCGTATCACTACTGAATTCCCTGGGCGAAAAGAACAAGGTAATTCTAAGATGGGTTCCCGGCAATGCAAAAGCCTGTTTCGGTTCTTAAATGACACGACGCTTAGCGCAGAACTATAGTAGGTGGTGAACACAATAGATCAGCAATGGTCGCAGTATTACGAGTCTCATAAAGACCTTAGAAAAGCCCCACACAACATATTAAAAAAATACACATTTCGTTGCAAGGCAGATTATTTGCCAAACATTTGCAATGTGGAGAACATCGGTTTTCACATTTATAATAAATACGCATCATGGATTTAAAAATGTGCATCATTAATAGATAAAAAAATCATCAAAAACAAAAATCTAATAAATATTACTAATACCCCCTAATGTATTTTTTGCGCCCAAAAATCGATTTTATCTAGTGTAAATCTATTTCATTTTGGAAAGTCGATTCTATCTAGCGTAAATCCATTTCATTTCGGGGGGGGTCCGGACCCGTCGGACCCCCCCCCCCCCCCCCCCCGGGCACGGCCATGGCTAGGAATGTTGCCGGGAAACTGAATTGCAGCCACATATTGCAGCGAAAAATGTGGCCAGTTTAGAAGCACCATCATTCATGCTGAGCGCGCAGTCTAAATCCCAAAATAGATATACCGTTTCTCAGTGTTGCCAATGTCCAACATATTCGCAAGTCTACACTTTTTCACGCAGCAAATAAAGGCAATTTCTACTTAATTTTGTTTCCTAACCATAAGTTTATGCTTTATGAAGTGAATGTTTTTATTTACCTAAAATTAATTAAACGACACATTCTCGCAATTAGATTATAAGGGCTACTACACACCTAACTCTGCCCAGCCCAGTCATTAGGATTGAAAGTAGGCGAGCAATTTTATTGAAGTAATAGAAATTAAAATGTAAAATACCATACATATTAAAATGACTAATACGCATATAATATACATGCGTATTAAATAGTTATGTTATCCAAACTAATATAAATATACATAACATATGTTCATACCTACTTCTAAAAAGTTGAATATAATTTTAATATTTATATACATACATACTTGCAGCAACTGCTAATATTTCAAAGTTATCTGCTCAATATTAAGACTAAAGCTAAGTTTACTAACAAAAATTATTCCGAAGTCGCTGGATTTTGATATTCGTTTAAGGTTGTGCTCGCTAATGTTACCTATGTGGGTTTTGTATAGGCCGTGTATATCTGTAAAAGGTCATGTTTTTGCATTTATTGATGTAGTTTCAAGGCAATGCAGATCAGTTGAATGCAATGATATGCAGTTCAAATGCAAACGGATTGCATTGATTTCGATCACGACCAACATTCACTACACACCTTTTAACATAATTTTGCTAGTGAAGATGTCCAGCCTAGAAACGACAATTCCGTCGACAGTGTTTTAACCTCTCGAGGGACTTTTTTCGCTGTTTTTTTCAAGATTGTCATAGCTAACGCCAGCCGCTATTTCCGCTTCAATAGATAGAACTGATAACGCAGATAGTATCTCTTGGCTGATCGTGCTTTTCAACTAGCCATCAATTAATTGTAACTTTGAGAAGTTTCTCTCAGCAGAATCTGTACTGATTGGAACTGTGGGCATGATTCTGATTGTTGTGTAAACATTTGGATATACTACTCCCAAGTTATATTTCAAAATGTACTGGATACTTTGTTTTGCGTTGTTAGATGACATCGTAGCACGCTTAAGCCCCTCGTAATTCGCGGGATTCATAAACAATACATTGGGTGCCTCTCAGAGCACAGATAACCCCTCGGAACGCAAGCCTCCTAATGCAGTGGTCTCGAAGCTACCGATTTTTCGGTATTTCTCCGATATGGCACCTGTCCTACCGAAATGGAACGATTTTTCTACGATTTCTATCGAAACATGCAAGCAAATAACTGCAAGGTTTCTATTGAAAAATAATCCAATAAAAGGTTTAAACAAAACTGAAGTAACAAATATTAAAAGTGGCAAAACTGCTTTGATAATTCCTGGTATTCCACTCTTTCCCAATATTGTTTAAAACAATGATTTCCAACAAATTGATACAGAATGGCGTGTTTTGAGAAATTGTGAAGAAATAAAAACATTTTCTGATGAAATAGAACTCTTTTAGAATAAAATCAGTTTACTGAAGCATGGCGATGACGCTCTAACTAATGTATCCTTTGTTGTTTTCTTTCATCTTTACTATTGCCCATTCATCTGCCAATATTGAGCGCATATTCTCGCATATTAATCTCATGAAAACCAAACAGCGAAATAGGTTGTCTACTGAGTCAATCAGTGGTCTGTTACATACAAAAGTCTATTTAATGGCGCTAATTGTTACGACTTCGAAATTAGTTCAAAAATTACTGCTACTGACTGGTACTATCTTAAAGATTGTAAAAAATAATTATATTTAAATGGTCGATTTCATTGGTTGTTACCATTGATTTTAAATCAATGGTTTTACTAACTAATACTTAGTATGATAATGTTATTTCGTTTTCATTATGACTTTTTTGATGTAAATAGTGTAGGTATACTTCATTTTTATGATGCATGCTCAACTAACTGTTATAAGTTTTAATAATGTTTAATAATTCCTGATGTTTAATAAAAACGATTCCTGATGTTTATTAATAATTTTAATAATTCCTGATGTCTAATAATAAACAATAATAATAACTCCTGATGTTTAATAAGGAGATTTTATTGAATCTTTTTATTCCTGATGTTTAATAAAAACGATTCCTGATGTTTATTAATAATTTTAATAATTCCTGATGTCTAATAATAAACAATAATAATAACTCCTGATGATAAGGAGATTTTATTGAATATTTTTTTTTCTTTCATTATTATTATTATTACCGATTTTTGGTCCAATTATACCGATTTCACATGGCAACTCTACCGATTTTTTGACGTTCGAGACTACATGCCTAATGTCAGTGTCATAATTATTTATCGTCAGTCCCTTTTGTGGTCCCTATTTAAGTTTGTGATTATCGTAAAACAGCGTATTACCTAATAAATTGCCGAAGCTGTGTATATACACGCATTGATGCCGTAGAATAGCTAAATTTACGATGTTTGTGTATCTGATTTTTAAAAATATTGTACATCGAAACAAGATCAAAAGGTAACACCCATCTGTCTGCTGCCATTATGTTTCTAGTTTGTTTTTTTTTGGAGTAACTAATTTGTGTACTTGCAGGCAATCATATTATGATAAGAGGGCCGCAGCTTAAGCTGCGTTGATACGGTCGGAGTACACTGACTGAATTCCCTCGTATGAGTCAGCTTCATACGTCGTACGAGTGTACATGGATACTGGCTTACACACATCCAACCTTACTCGTTTTTAAGTTCACAACTCAATATGGCTGAGACGAATCTGTTGCTGCAATGTGTCGAAGTTGTTGCAGACATAGTGATAACAGAGATGGAAAACCACTGCAACTTGGAAGAACCGAAGAATTTGGAACCGTAAATGGAGGGAGGGTTGTCAGTTAATTTTCTCAGAGGCATAAGGGTGTGTCTTAATTTTCTCCGCGAAGTGCTAATCAAAAATTAGGATAGGCATAGGAATCATTTGCGGCTCAACAATGAACAATTTGACTATATATTATAAAATATAACACTGAAAATACAGAAACTTAATTTATTTACATTTTCTTTTTATTTTAATTGAATTTTTCACATTCTCTTGACTAAAGGTACTTTGCATCTTGTTGATCTTTTTGTTTACATCTTAGAGACGTCGTCGACGACGAGAGTTTACATCTCGTACGAGTACGCTTGGATTACCGGTTGCCACTCTGCGAGTAGCATCTGAGTAGGTTCCGAATGCGAGTGTTCTCTGGTCCGAGTGTACTCTGACCGTGTCAACGCGGCTTTAGGGGCGGCAGATTTCAGAGGGCGCTCGCTTTGGTATAGTGGAAGCCATCAAGATCGTGCACGTTTATGACCGTAATACAAATCAATAGTCACTTGTGGATACATTTTCCTATCTATTAAATGTTAAAACTCAATTTAGTAAATGCTTTAAGTTCCATTGCGACAGTAATGCTCCTATCCTATGTTAGTTATGTTTATGTTACTGCGCTGCGCAGGCGGCAAAAATCGTTTCTGCAGGATTGGGCGCACCCAACACTTTCTTTTATTAGCTGTATTTCTATGTTTTTGTCTTAAATAGTACATCACAACAAAAGTTCGTCAACATCAATTTTGGTATAGTGGAAAACATCAAGATCGTGCGTGTTTATGACCATAATAATTAAGGAAGTCACTTGTGGATAGATTTTCCTATCTATTAAATCTTTCAATTTAGTAAATGCTCTTAAGTTCCATTGCGACAGTAAAACTCCTATCTTATGTTAGTTCTGTTTATGTCACTGCTCTGCGCAGGGAGGACCTGCGCAGCGCAGTGACAAAAGTTCGTCAACATCAATTTTGGTATAGTGGAAAACATTAAGATCGTGCGTGTTTATGACCATAATAATTAAGGAAGTCACTTGTGGATAGATTTTCCTATCTATTAAAACTCAATTTAGTAAATGCTCTAAGTTCCATTGCGACAGTATCTCCTATCTTATGTTATACTCCTATCTTATGTTAGTAATACTCCTATCTTATGTTATGTATAGTAATACTCCTATCTTATGTTAGTTCTGTTTATGTCACTGCGCTGCGCAGGTCCTCCTTCCTCCAGGATTGGGTATACCAAACACTTTCTTTTATACCTGTATTTCTATGTTTTTGTCCTAATTAGTACATCACAACAAAAGTTCGTTAACGCCGATTGCACACAGTCGCCTCCAAATCGGATTCGATATCCAACTAGTGTGAACAGAGTCGATGGCATCCGACAAAAAAACGGATCCCAAACATGTGCTACCAAAAATAAAACTTTAATTGTGAGAAATGTTTTTATTCGATGAACAAAAGATATTGTACCTACGGTGACAGCGTCCAATTTAATTATTTTTTAAAAATATTTTTCATAACGCATCCGCATCCGCTTCGTGATAAAATTCTAAATAAACTATTGTTATTAAAAATTAATTTACTCCAGCCGCCATACGCTGAGCTAATCAACAATTTTAAAGCAATTGGCATTACATTTAACAAAAAAATTAACACTATCATAAATAAAAATAACATACAAACGGAGCTGCCATGGAATTCACCGACCAAAAATCGGGCCCATCATATATAATTATTATACTTCTGGGAGGTGAAGGGTAGATTCCGGACTAACGACCGGCGGTGGTAAGTTTAGGACAGCTGTCTTGCCACATGTGAGCGTCCACCTTACCACCCATTCACTCCCCCTTCGAAGCCATAGAATTTGAGATGCAGAAATCGCGGTTTTAGATAATTTTTCTAGAAAGGAGTTGATTATTTTCCTGGAGAGACCAAGATCTTTAAAAAGGTGAAACAAAGATTTAGCTGGCAGGCCACGAGCGCCTACTTCCACCGCGTGAAGGTGAACAGTGAAGCCGTTCCGGGTGACGGCATTTGCGAGGTCATGGTATTTATTTAATTTGTACTCGTGGTCTTTTGGGATATTTGATTCCCATGGAACAGGTAATTCTACGATACCATCTTCCGAGATAGAGAGTAAAGAGTTATATCTGGATGCAGGGCTGTGCATCCGAGACTTTCAGGGAATTTATACTGCTTTGAGACCGAATCGACCTACGTAATCCAATCTGAAGCTTTCTCGATTATTGAGAAAGGTTTTGCAGTGAGATGTTTTTTGCCTTTAGAGCCAACCCGCACAAACTGTATTAGGGGTTTGGAGGATACTGTGGAACCCTTGTTGGCACGAGCCACTGAGAGGCTAAGTACCTCGCGAATAACAGCAAGGACTTTGTCGTGGCGGTAAGTGTACCGTCCTTGATTCAAGGCCACCTTGCAGCCAGCTAGAATATGTCTAGCTGTGCAAGGGGTGTTGCTACAAAGGGGACATGAACTATCCTCGGCATACCTCCAACGAGCGAGGTTACTGGGGTCTGGAAGTGTATGTTGAAAGGCATTTAAATAAAATTTCAGCATCTCTGGCGTCCAGTCATACAACATTACTTTCCAGTGCATTGGAGGAAGAATGCAAAAGTCTCCAATTGTTGTCCAATCATTCTGGCATTGAAGGCCAATAGCGTGAGCCATACTATTGCTGTCGTAATCTCCCCGCAAGAGAGACTTCTTCAAATCCACATCGCTCATGGTTGTACTGCCATACCCCAGACCAGTGCCATTCTGGCTGATTCCAGTAAGGAACTTTTTGCAGAAGTCAACGCGGGCTTATAGATCATTTGAGTCACTACGGCCACTTACTACGTGCTTCGATATTGCCGGATCCTTGGAATTGCTTAGAATCGAATTTTTGGTTATTCTGGAGTTGGTGTAGAGCAGAGAGGGCAGTTTTAGAGCTAGCCCAAAATTGTGTTTGGACCTGAAGAGAGTCGAGGGGTCAGCTGGTTTGTTGACATGGAACGTCAGACAGTTGTAGTAGGAGGCTACAATGTCACGCACCACGGGTGGGAAGTTGTACCAGCGGAGCGCAAAGTGGAGGAGACTGTGCGGAACTGACCCAAAAGCATTCTCTAGGTCGAGCCAGCATACATTGATTTGGCGTTCGTGCTGTCTCGCATCCTTAATGGCAGCAGCCAAGAGAGAATTGTGCTCGAGGCAGCCTGAGACGCCACGCATGAAGCAATAATAAGTCGATGGAGTCTGCTTACACGAGCTTTGCGGCACATAAATGCGCTATGTTCGACAGCGCCAGACTTTGATATTTTTACAGCGAGCCCGCATCTCTTCAAGGTGTGGGCATTGCGCTACTTGTTTATGGCAGAATAATATAAACTGTTTTCACTCTTATGTACTGTAAGTTTGTAAGTTTTTCTATTCTTAATGCCGGTATTTGTATTTAACGCTTATTTAAACATGTTATGTATGTACTTGTAAGAATTCTATTTTTTTTTTTTTATATATTTATGTGTATATTGCATATCAACGGATTGGTAGAAACTGTAATGTTGATTTGTTATGAAAATAAATAAATAAATAAATAATGGGAGTAAGTCCGTATTCTACATTTTGACTTCTGTATTGGCATTTCAGCGGCATCTGAATATAAGTATTGTATCAGCCTAAATACATTCCTTATGAAATTGCTTCACAAATTGAACAATTGGAGCTTCAAATCTTAATCTATGTGTCCAGCAATGAAATTCCTGCGATGAAATATTTTCTAAATCGATTCCCATTGTGGTTATTTTTAATGGTGAGTTTGGAGTCGGTACAACATTTTTCTTTCAATACCCAAGTCAGGATCTAGAACCATACCAAAGTTCATGCCATGTTAGTAAATTCAACACGGTACAACATTTTTCTTTCAATACCCAAGTCAGGATCTAGAACCGTACCATAACAGTCACGTAAAATCAACAGTAATTAGGAAGAAAAAATAGCTTTCTATAAAGCGGCTTAAGCAAACGCACATATATTCTGGTACCGATTTTTAGCACAGTTTAGAACTTTTGATATTGTTTGATATTTCATGACTTGCCGGACATTACTGTACGGAATAATATTTGTGTCATTTTACCCGATTCATGCTCTCAATTATAAGTAACTAAACCGAAGACGTACAAAGCGACCGGTACACAGACTATTCGACAGTTAATGAAATGAAACTAAAAATGCAAAACTGGCTAAAAACATACACACTGGAATCAAGAGCTACGGCGCAACGATACCAATACGCGTATTCCCGCAACATACACCACTCATCAATCAAATTCGTCATGTTATTGCAAAGACTTTGTTATTGTCAAAAATCAGTCTGTTAGTCTGACATATCTTCTTCTTCTTCTTTTCCTTTTGGCAATCCACCCAGTGAACATGACTTCTGCTAGGTGGTTGTCTGACATATCGCCCATACACGGAAAATATTCGATACCCTGGTAACACTACACGCGACGACGACGACGACTGAAAAGTAGCAGGAGCTATTTCACAGTTGTGATATTTTAGAGCGAGTGACCGCTAATTGAAATTATACTGAGTGAAGCGTTTTCATTTCTTTCGAGGACGAGCAGTCAGTCTAAAATCACTCGCTATAATTTCGACGTTCTGCAGCTCACACGATATTATCGTGTTTTTCGGGTCAGTGGATATAAAAAGACATTTTAGAGCGACTGCTCTTTAGACTGAGTGAACCGGACTCCATGTATGTACATGTACATGTAACCCAGGGTTGGTTCCCGACGAGGGGACGGCCAACAGCACAGACACGAAATTCTGTATACTCATTCAGTTATGATAGTCCGTTCTAAGTTTTACCATGTAATGGCTGCTGCACCCAGGATTGGCTCCCGACGAGGGGACTCCTTAATGGCAAACAGCACAGACACGAAATTTTGTATATGCATTCAATTACGACAACCCGTTCTAAGTTTTACCAAAACACGACTGCGGCACACAGGGATTTTGTATACGCATTCAATTATGATAGCCCGTTCTAAGTTCACCATGACATGGCTGCTGCACTTATAAAACATTTTGGAATAGGTTTTTTTTTAAATTGTGTATTATTTTGTATACTTTGCGAGGTCGGGTGATAATATAGCGGACGTATAAGGTACGTTCGCATGGGTAGTGCGGTTAAATTTAAATAAAATGCAACCTTCTCCTTAATCTGTGTATAGTTTATTTTGTAATATTAAACCAAATACAACATGAAGTTATCAACATCAAAAAATCTCTTATATTGAAGAAAATTAGCCAATTCATATTTACTCACAATATGCCAACGTTTCATACATATCTACTCGTAACGCGTACTTCTAAAGCACTTATGAAATATTATACAAATAATGTTAATTTTATTATGGATTTCAAAGATCGCTTTGCACAAGTGAATAAATGGCACTGATAAAATCATGTACCATGATTTACGATAAAGAAAGTATACTAGAGGTGCTTGTTAAAATATTAACACTAAATAATACTTTACAAAACTTAGAATAAATATTCAATTAGTACAAAAACGAAATAATAAAAAAAAACAAATAATTCTAAGACTTTGAAGGCACTATCACAGACGATACGTTTATTGGCCGTAGCCAAATAAACACTATGGCGATAAATCAATCATAATATTACATTTGATTTACATACGATTCTCCTATATATTTTACAGGTATAAGATATTTTTTACTTGAGTAATAGTTATGACTAATGTAAAAAGCGTGCCGTGTAAATTCTAACACAACTGTGCTACACTCATTCTAATATTTAATATACTTAAATTCAATAATATTGTCACTTACCTATCTACATTAATACGGGGTTTAGACTTGTTCTCTTGCAAATAGATTAAAGAAACTAGTCTTATATGTATAAAGGATCTATGTTTTCTACCTATTTAGAACAAACAACGTATCAAAGCAAAGTAGTACGATTAAGTAAAGATATAAACGGATTGCAGATATGGTTTTTTACACGACTGCCTAACAAAAAATTAGTGTAATGTCTTGAGCGTTCATCTATGTATATTTTCCGTTTTTTATTCCACCATAACTTCTAAACGCTTGAACCAATTTTGAAGTCTGCGGTATTGTTAGAATCGTTATCTCTTTCCCAGTGTCATAGGGTTACTTAACTGTCCAAATATCAAATATGTAGTTATCTAAATGTCCAAATGTTGAAATGTTTATAAATTAACATAAATATATGTTGTTTATTGTCAAATGAAAGGTCTAATTGAGTACATTCCGAAATTATACAAGTATCTATGTGGATAAATACATAAACCACATTTTCTCACAAAAAACCGTAATATAAACAATAATTAACTGTCAATATATCAAGTAAGTAGTTGTTTAAATGTCCAAATGTCAATATATTAACATAAATATATCGTGTTTACTGTCAAATGAAAGGTCAATTGGTTATATTCTGGAAATATACATGTATCCATACGGATAAATACATAAACCACAAATATTATAAATACAATAGTTCACTTTCTGTAACAGCAGTCGTGTTTTTATTCTTTTTAATATATTTACTTGTTTTTAAGTTGAATCTCATCAGACTCATCAGAGCTCAGGGGCTAGTATTTTTTCTCCCATGCTCTCTCTCTCTTTCTCTCTCTTTTAAAGATTTTTGAGAAAAATTGCATTTTGGAAATGACACTAAATTGTTCCCGAAATTCCGTTTTAATTTTTATGCTATTTTATGTATTTTGTTATAAAAATGATAATATTTTAAAGATTCGAGGTTAGTTTTAAAATAATAAAATAAAATAGTGATTGGGCAATAATTTGGCTTATTCTTAGATTTTATTTTTATTTCTTCTTCTTCTTTCGGCGCCTTTTGAGGTCATAACTACAAATAAACAATATTATCTTTCTAGAGCCTAAGATTCCCGAAACGACTGATGGGAAAGATAGGTCGCCGAAACGATTGGGGCTTATATAATACTTTGGCGGTGAAAGTCGGCATCTGACCGCTGTCTCTTGAACCGTTGTGAGCCGACCTCGTCGGTCAGAACCCTTCGAAGAGCTTCAGCTCGGATGGCTCGAGAGAGCGCGCGGCCTTCCAGTCGGTCTCGGGGTACTCGTCGAAGTTTGACGTGTCTCCGTCGTACATCACTTGGGGAACGATAGGAGGCTGAAATGAAAAAAAATACAAACTTCAGAATACAGCGAATGCTGGCGGATTGTCTCGTTTCACATGCTCGCGGATGGAATGATCAGAAGAAAAGAGAGTAGTGAATTTATCAGGGCAGTTTCCTTCCTCCATTTCTTTTAGCGATCGTTTGGATACCATTCGGAAGATTTTTTCGTGAATATAAAAACTTTGAATTTTTATCACACAAACAGTACTTAAATCAGATAATAGATAATAGTCATAGTCATATTTTATTAATTCTAAAAGAACATACTGTGGAATAAGTCATTTTACAATTGCTCGAAGTTATTCACAACTTCATATAGGTGTAACTTATATTTTTTTATTTAAAGACAAGAATCCTACGATAAATAAAAAAAAAAATAGGTAAATCACAAAAAATACAATATTTTCTTTCAAAATAATCTATCAATAGGTTTAAAAAAATTGACAATCAAATAAAAATTACATAGTCTGTCAATAAACAGTAAGCTTTACAAGAAAATCAACACTAAAGTAACAAAATACAGAACAAAATTCATTTTAGTCGAGAATAAACAAATAGATTTGTTGAATGGTAAAATTATATTTTAAAATTTAAGACAGCATTGTCAAATTCATCATACTTATAGAGAGTACGCATGGCTAGGTTTCTTTTTATGCATTTCTTAAATGCAACCTCTTGAAGTTTTTTAATTTCTGATGGCAGCTAAAGTTGAAAAAATTAAACCCCAAATATATAAATTATTTCTGATATAAAGAAAGCTGCACTTTAGGAATTGCGACATTATTTTTATTTCGTGTGTTATGTTCATGAAGACTCAAGTGCTTTTGCTCGTTTTTCAAATTTGCTTTCGCATAAATTAACACTGATATTAAAGAACCGGTCATTCACACTTAAAAGTATATTTTTTTTATTTTTAGGTCGGATCACAGTAATTGTCTCTTTTTTACCCAAATATCGCCTGACAGCTTGCTTCTGCAGTATAAAACTTCGATAACTATCTGATGCATTGCCCCATGTTAAAACCCCATAAGCTATCTTCGAATGAAAGCAAGAATGAAGGATTATTCCCGTTGAAAAAAAAAACGAAAAAAATTATCGTGATATCTTCAATTTGCGATTACGCGTAAATGAGTCCGCAAGCAAGAACACAGATATGATAGATGAAAAGCGGGTGGAGGAACGTATCTATATAGCTTGCATATGTCTTATATGAGCTCTAGTTTGCGCGTAAATAATAATTGAAAATCAGACCAGCAAACAAGGGAGAAAGCGAATACAGCCAAATGACTCTTTCATTGAAAGAAAATATCATTGCTTCTAACAAAAAAAAAAACTAACAGACAAATGCGTCCATAACTTTATAAAATTGCTGCAAATCTAAATATATGTAAAGGTAAACTAAAACGTTCGATTATGTCCGTTGGAAAAGTGTGCAAAAAAATAAGAAAATTATTTTATAATTTTATATATTAATTTTCTTGTATCTTTGTATCTTTAATACATGTAATAATTGACCTATTCATAAAAATACATATGCATCTAAAAAATATATAAATTCTTTATACCTCATTTTTATTTTAGTTTAAATATTTTAAAATCAGCCCTAAAACAGGTGACAACTCAAGATTGCAAGTCAATATGGTTTTATAAAAATAATTTAATACTGTTTATTGTGGATTAAAAATTTAGGTTTTTTTTTGTTTTACGTTTGATATATTTCTTTTTCGACATAAATATTTCATCTATTTGACGTGAATACGTCTAAAAGTTCACGCCAGATACTAGATGACTGTAACGATTTCATGATGTTAAATAACTTTATATTTTCGCATCAGCAAGAATTTATAAATCAGTATAACTCTGCACTCAGAGCTACCACGCTGGATTTGATCTCAATATATAGCTTTCGATGAATTTCACGTGGTAAATTATACAAATTAAAGCATTTAATAAATTTTAGATAGTGGAAAGCTATTGACAGTGAAATAAATTTAAAATAAAATTGACAATATCAACTGAAACGCGAGAAAAGGCCAACAAAATATAGAAAAGGAGCAGAATTTGAAAGTATAGTTAAGTTCGGTAAAGGTATCCAGGAGTATACCATCATCAGTAATTGAGAGGGTCAGTAGGTGCAGGGCACGCCAAAATGCGAACATCTGCGGTTTGGTCAATGACTGCGCAAGCACATCAGTCACATCCGATTTCTCTTGTGAATTAAATTATTCGGGACAAATTAGATGTGGAATGTATTGACATCAATCCCTCGACTTTTCCGACACAGTCGAGCCCGATTTTTTTATCCTAAAACTATTATCTTCCCTGAACGATATAATGTTACGATCTAACGATATAATTTTATATTGTTTCAATAAAATTTAATTTCATTGGCCTACGTTTAATTAATTAATTGATTATTTCGTAAGAAAATTACCTGCATTTTTTTCATGTAAACATCATGCCAATCAAGATGTTTAAACCAGCGGTGCCTTTTGACGTCATCTGATCCACACTGAAAACATAATAATCACAAATTAATTTCATCCTATATTACATCATCATAAGATTTGACTACGTAATGACTCAAACTAAATTAATATTCGATGTTTGCGTAACATTATTTTAATATATTAATACTCGTATCTACATACTTATATAAGCAGGGAAATGGTTTTTCACAAGGAAGCTAGCCATATATATATATTTTTAGTATTGTTTTAATGTGATGCCTGGGAACGACCACATCTGAAAAACTTTCGTTTCATGATTTTTTGTAAAATATAAGCACAAATTTTAAACAATTTCTAAGCGAATCCCTCGATAAGAAACAAATTCATAATTTAAACTCGACAGTGTTACTCATTGTCTTGGTCATTCAGGCCTTAAACTGATTTCAAATACTTTTAGGCGCGATAAAGCTCTAGATAAAGTTGATCTAGAAGCCTCTTCTTTAATTTTAGCAGGTGACTTTAACGTAAACTTCTTGGAAAAATCTGCAACTTGTGATGCTGTAATTGATCTTTGCCTCACCTATAACATGTATAAAATTATAAATTTTCCTACACGCATTACTTTAAACAGTAGCAGTTGCATTGACAACTTATTTTCAAACTGTGAGGTTATTGCAGTCAACCATATAAACTGCGGTCTCTCAGACCACGATGGCCAAATGGTGAGTGTCAAATGCTACAATAAATGCAGAGTTGGCCGAGAAGTTTATGTTAAACGAAAACTTACCGAAAATGGGCTTATTAACTTCCAGGCAGCTTTGATAGCTAATTCCCCCGAGGTAAGCAATGATGCAAATGAATCATATGAAAACTTTTTAAGGTGGTATCTAACATCTCTTGATGCGACGATTCCCCTAAAAAAAATTTACCCAAAACTGAAAAAAACATTTAACGACTGGGCGACTCCAGGTATTAAGGTTTCTAGATCACGGATGTTTGAATTACATCAACTAAAAAAAGGAAAATGTGACGCCGAATTTTTAAAACATATACAGACCTATAAGAAGACATATAAAAAAGTTGTCTGGAAGGCAAAACAATTATACCTAAAATCCTCCATTGAACGGTCGGAAAATAAAATCAAAGCTGTCTGGAATATTATAAGCAAAGAGTGTCGTAGGAGTTCGTCTACAGAAAATGTGATTAGGTTAAATTCAAACAGTCAAACAATATCTGACACTAGTGCAGTTGCAGAGCTCTTTAACGACCAATTCAGCATTCCAAAAGTTGACAATATTAGCTTATTTGAGACGACCCAAACTTCTTCTGACCTTCTATCAAGCTATTGCAATAGAAATAAGGCGACTTTAAAATTTATGTATACGACGCCACAAGAAATTATAAAAATAGGTAACTCTATAAAAATCAAGGACTCTACCGACCTTTGGTCTATTTCGACAAGAATAATGAAGAGCAGTATTGTCCCGGTGGCCGAACATCTGTCTTCTCTATTCAATAAATGTATTGGCTCTGGAATTTTCCCAACTAAAATGAAGATGGCAAAAGTGATTCCTATCCATAAAAAGGGACCCCGGGAAGACATAAACAACTACCGGCCAATATCACTTTTGCCATCTTTTAGCAAGATATTTGAAAAATTAATTCTTCAGAGGCTAAGTACCTTTTTTGCCGAACACAACATCCTTACGCCAAAGCAATTTGGGTTCCGCAAGTCACTATCCACCATAGATGCGATTGCAGGTCTGATGGAAAAACTATTATCTAGCATCGATAAGTCGAATAAAACTTGTGGCATTTTTTGTGATCTATCCAAGGCCTTTGATTGCGTCGATCACCTTATTTTGCTTCAGAAGCTCGAGCACTACGGCATTAGAGATACAGTTCTAAGCCTAATACAATCCTACCTACAAGGACGGACGCAAGTCACTAAAGTCCAAAACAGCTTGAGCGATCACCAAAAAATTACTAAAGGGGTACCTCAAGGTTCCATTCTGGGACCCTTTCTTTTTCTTGTATACATCAATGATATACCAGAATGCGTGTTATCTGATAACGATGAAATTGTACTGTACGCAGATGATACCTCACTAATTTTCAGCGATGCAAATCATGAACAACTAGTTAAGCGAATTGACGTTACCATGGAAAAACTTGGTACTTGGTTCCAATTAAATCAATTGTCTCTTAATGCATCTAAATCAAACTCCATCAATTTCTCTCTTCGGCCGTCCCAAAATAATATCTTCAGTATTAGCTATGGTGATAAAGTATTAGAAAATGTTGATCATACGAAATTTCTAGGCATTCATATTGATAGCAATCTGCAATGGTCGACTCACCTAGAAGAACTGAGCAAAAAATTAAGTAGCGCCACATTTGCCATAAAAAAAATCAAATTGTTATGTGGCTTTGAAGCTTCCAAATCTGTCTACTTTGCCTATTTCCATTCCCTATTAAGTTATGGCCTCATGTTCTGGGGAATGGCGGCAAATGTTAAAAGGATCTTTCGCCTACAAAAACGAGCGATTAGAAATCTGTTCTCAATATCTTCGCTAACATCTTGCAAGCAGTACTTCATCGAGTCTGGTATCATGACTTTGTACGCCGCGTATATATACCAAAACATCATGTATACGAGAAAAAATATCGAGACTACCTCAACTAACTCAAATATTCATTCGCATAATACGCGAAATAAAGAGGACTTGCGTCATTTTAAGGTGCGTCTGAGTAAGGTTCGGAATAGCTTTATCTGCCAATCTTACTTATTCTACAATAAACTTCCATTACACATTAGGGGCCTTGGGGAGGTTCACTTTAAGAAAAAGGTACAGGGTATTTTGACTAAAAACCCCATTTATAGCATTGAGGATTTCGACAATATCAATTTTTCGCAGCTCTATTGACCTACCTGACTATTATTATTCCTTATTCTTTTTATTATTGACTATTTTACAATTGCGACTATTATTGACTATAATTATTATTACTGATTTCTTTGTATTTGTGTTTTTTCTTTAAAAAATCTTCCCGTATGATAATTTGTGAAATTATCCAATATTTGTTTGATTATTTAGTACTTAGGATTATATAGAAAATTAGATTATATAGAAAATTTTACGAAATTACTTAAGAATTTTGATTGAAAATATTGGAAAATGTTGTTTCCTCTACATATATAACCTAGAAAATCTGCGCTTGGATGTTCAACGTTCATACCTTGCAATACCGACGTTTATACCTTATACCTTAATAGGTATTTATATTATACTTGTTATTTTTATTACTTTTGACATAACCAAGTGTAGGAACTCCTATCAACTGGTTTAAAATAAAAAAATAAAAAAAATAAAAAATTACTCCTACAATGTAAGCGGTGAGTATGTTTTATTACACGACTGCCCAACATCAAAAGAAGGGTAATGTGTTCAGGGTTCATCTATGTATGTTTTTCGTTGCTTTATTCCACCATAACTTCTAAACGCTTAAACCGATTTAGAAGTA
Organism: Micropterix aruncella; assembly: GCA_944548615.1. Lineage (NCBI taxonomy): Eukaryota > Metazoa > Arthropoda > Insecta > Lepidoptera > Micropterigidae > Micropterix > Micropterix aruncella. Next base: position 31,726,066 of record OX155951.1, read on the forward strand.
TGTGGTATTAGTTAGGAGAAGAAGTTAGAGCCGTTATGTCATGTTCGTATTTTGGCGTGCCCAGTACCTCCTGACCCTCTCAATTACTGATAATGGTATACTCCTTTGACATTATTGACATATATTGACGTTTGGATATTTAGACAACTATTTACTTGATATTTGGACAGTTAAGGTACCCCACGGCACTCCAGATGATATAATAATTCTAACAACACCACACACTTCTAAATCCGTCCAAGCGTTTAGCAGTTATGGTGGATTAAAGAAATGGAAAACATACATAGATGAACCCTGAACACATTACCCTCCTTTTTTATTGGGCAGTCATGTAGAAAGCCAGTTCACAACGGGCTGATTGCTATGAATGAAGCTGGATTATGTTGTAAGTTAACGAATCTTAAATGAATTGTGCTGAAAATCGATCGATCGGTCAAAAATCGCCCGTGACAGTACAACTATTCACCAATGCGTTTCTATAATCGCACCCGCACCGCAATATGAATATTAATCCGAACGCAGCTTATAAAACAGTGGACCCGATTGCGTTTCTTTGTAAACTAAAACTAAAAGTAGTCCAAGCGAACGAGACGAGTAATACGTTAGAGCGGAATATGGAACGCACGCTCGTCGATAAATACTACCTGCCGAACTTATACTCGTCCGAATAAATTCGAGCATATTTCGTGCGGTATAAGATTTGAACTTGGCGGGCAGTTTTAATGCGAAAAAGTGACAACCGGTCATCTCACACTCCGCTTTAGCGTATTGCCCTCTCTCGTTCACACGGACTAATTTCCGATTTTAGTTCACGAAGAAACGCAATCGAGCCCAGTATATATTTATACCTTTCAAACTCCCACGTACGATATTACATATGTTAGAAAGAGAACGACACGAAATTATTTTACTAATAAAGGAATAATTATGAATGAATAGCTATACTAATGAATCCTCCTCGAACTTATTAACCGCTGGAATGCTAATACCATAGATGGGTGGTTTATCTTTTGTAACAATTCTTGGGCCGCCGATTTCCGTATTTATGCAATTATGAAATTATATGCGGAATAACTCACCTTCATTGAATAAGCTACCGTTGTTTATGAGTATGCATGTACTAACACCCAATAAAAACAATATTTCGAGGGTTGAAAGCGAGCCCGCGTTGTGAGTTTCATTCCCATGGCTGGCTCTCTAAGGTTTAATAAATAATCCTTCCTTGTGAAAAACCAACTCTCCTGATAAAAGGTTTATCTTGATCTATGTAATTAAAAGCCGAGTTTTAGGTAAATAAAGAAAATATTCGACCTGCCTATTATATAGGGAATGTGGATATTTTTTCATATACTAGGTACATACCCGTACCTTCATATTCCCGAGCCGTTTTGTCCTATCCTGGACCAGGAGTTTCTTTACGATATCCTTGGCGACTGGATCCATATGCCGGGGCCAGTCAATCTTCCCACTGAGGATTTTCTCATAGATTCCAAACGGATTATCATCGTAGAAAGGTGGATAGCCGACCAGCATCTCGTAGATAAGAACGCCTGAAAATAAAACGCCAACATTACTGCAGATACTTATATAATAGTTAAATTATAGTTTAACAAACTAAAAAAAGCCCCACCACCTCTCTCCTCCATCATCAGACAGTCCTAGTCACAATACGTACAAAGCACTCAATGAATTAAGTTAAGTTAAAAAGTTAAGTCCACATATTACGTAATCACGTTTTTGGGATTTTAGACCCCCCCCCCCCTCCCTCCTCCGTGGCAACAGACGTAATCAGCGGCCTGGCCCCTCCCCCCCCCAAGATCAACCGAATTTGCGGAAAATGTGAAGAATCGTGAACCCAGCGTTTGCAAAGTGTTTGAAGACTCTTCCACAATGAGGCAGAGCTCCGGATCCTTTGTGTACTTTTTTATTTATTTTTAAACTGCCTGCACCCCCGCGGTTCAGCCTCCGGTCCCGGAAGGAGCGAAAACGCATCGTATGTACTGAGAAACTCCATGTGTAAATCCGTTATAAATGATTCGGCACACAAGCACATTAATCTTTCCGTAAAGGAGTTAGAGCGTGCAGCGGCGGGCTAGATCAGAGCTGCAGCGTGCCGTGCCGCCGCGACGCATAGCGGCCACCGGCTTGCCAGCGCGTGCAGGAACAGGCCCGAGCCGAGCGACTCAATCGCAGACGGGCGCGTGGAGTATCTACGCACATCGCGCACGCGGGATTTCAGCGCAGCACTGCGCTATTTCCGTGCAAGTTTAGACCAAAACAATTGCGATGCGGCGAGCAAAGTTGATTACGTAGTCAGGACGGGCACCCCCCACCCCCCCCCCCCCCTCCCATAATCAAGCGTAAGTCTCAGCTCCAACCTCCCCCTTCCCCTCGGTGATTACGTAATATGTGAACGGCCCCTAAACGAGCCCAAACTTGATACGCTTATTTTTAGGCATTGATCCGATTTGATCCCTATGACCAAGATCGGTTCCAAAACTGATTCGACTTTTTTGCTGATTCGACCAAGCAGTTACATAAGTAATTACTGTGCTAGAAAACGGTAGCGAATGGTTTCGTGCAACTTGGGCCATAAGATCCATTTTGTTTTCGGATCGGCCCAACCCACGATTCAACTCCTATTCAGAAGCCCCCTCGTGCGGAAGGCTACCCAGGGTAAGACTCTCGCGTCTCAAGCCTTACGGCTGGTGGATCGGTTTATCCTGGTGGGATTGCCTCCCGGCGCTACTGGACGGTTTGCGCACCGTATGGGGACGCCAATAGGTTGTGCACTCTGACTAATTGATGAAGGAGTCTAGAGAATATAGGAATATACTGTCTAGTAAGCAGCGGGGGTGGATGTTGACCTGTTGTCATGCCATTCTTGAAACGACCTATTGGCCACCCGATGCCAAGTGGTATGACGGACAAAGGAGGCCCAGGTCCGCGATAAATTCGTATTGAATTACCGCTGAAATATAACAAATAGAGGCCGAGTAAGCGACTTCGGTCCCGTAACCAGTCGGGAGGAGGGAGGTATCCTGAAGGTTAATTCCAGACGGAGATATCCAATCAAAACTGGTAGCCAGGGGGCAAGGTGGCCCCACTGGGTTACCTTCCTAGTGCCTCGCCGTGAGGCGTTGGCCTCTAGCGGGTTCATGGTTACTGCTGGACGGTAGATTTGTATCGTCCACAAAGTCTTCTACGCTCACCTCACGGGAGATAGAATGATCATTTTCGTTAAAACTTCCTGGTTCGCCCGTTGTAGTTGACAACCACACATGTGCCAGAAGTCAAACTATCAGTCTAAAGTAAAAACGGAAAAAAAAAACTAAACCTAAAGATCGATTCCTTGATTACTTCTCAAGTTATACACAAAAGAATCTCACCTAATGCCCACCAGTCTACCGCTTTGTTGTGACCTTTAGACTGTATAATTTCAGGTGCCAA
>OX155951.1:31729715-31891408 GCA_944548615.1 Micropterix aruncella
GACTAAATAGTGTGATATTGACGGCAAAAGGCGCCTCGATAAATTCGAACTAAATTAAATTATCTGGCAGTAAGGGAGCGAATATCTGGCAGAGACAGCTAATATTCGTCCAAATCTGGCAGTAAGGGTGGATCGTCTTCCCAGTTCCTCGCGGTAAGATGTTGGACTCTTACGGGTTTGTCGGTCTAGTTAGAAGGTGGATTGTCTTAAGGCGAATGTCGCTGTTAAAAGTAATAAAAACACAGCTCCTATGAGGAATCCTTAAAAGCCGACAATTTAATGTCATTGGAGAGCCGTAGAGTCTTGATCGATGCCGTATTCTTGCATGGGTTGGTAAATAATTCCATCGATGCGAACGCGATTTTGGAGCGCATTGAATTTTATGTTCCTCCCCGCCCTGTTCGATCGCATCGACTATTTCATCTCCCTGTGGTGAAAACCAACGCATCTCAAAATGCATTTCTATACAGAGCGTGTCATAGATATAATACAGACTTTTTAAGTGTGGACATATTACACTCATCAAAAACCTCTTATAAGAACTCAATAAAAAAAAATCTAGAGTCTATCTAGATGATCACAAAACATTTATACATATTATATTTCATTTAATTTAGTTCAAGGACATAATTTTATCTCAAGTATATTCATTATAATAACTATATATCATACCTAAAATTAAATATAAATATATTTATATACATACATAATATATTTTTATCTATTTTGTCTCTCCCTTTCACCTCACTTCCCATCCTGATTCCCCCCATTCTCAAGCGGAAACAGTATAAAATTATATTGCGTTCATTTTGTATACTTTATATTCGGAATCACATTAATGGATTTTTGTCACTTTTAAATAGGTTTTTATTGCATTGTATGTAGTTCTGTTTGGTTCCAGAATAAAATAAAATAAAATAAAATAGTAAATGGTATTGAGATTGCAGACACTTACGAGTGTCTGCAATCTCAAAAAAAAAATATTCAAACCTACGAGTTGATATTATGATTAGGTAGCAGCAAATGGAGATAGTATTACTGCAGCGTAATTTAAAATATTTTTAGCGGGGCTACTATCGATTTTATTTGACACGGATTTCAGTTTTGCTTGCGAAAATGCCAGCCGCTGCTCGACTATTTTATACAGAGGCTATGCACAATAAATTCAGTATACATAATAAGTTATCTAGACTATAATTTAAATGAAAAAAAATATTTGAAATGTTATATTTGCTGGTCATCGTAACGATTCATCACGCGCACGGAATCATTCCGACACAGTGCATACGTTTTAAGCGGGCGCAGTGCGCGCATAAAATTGCGACTCTTATTAAAGCAACGTAAAATTGAACATATTAAAGAAATAGATAAAAAGTCAGTAAATAAAATACGATAAGAAGCGGGAAACACGTTTCAGATCATACAGAGTCTTTTACCATTTTTTTCTAAGATGTATAGTTTCTAAGATGTAAGATGTCTAGGATGTAGATGTCTAGGATGTATAGTCGGATGTATGTCGATTCAGGTGTGAATGGACAGACAGACTCGTATACAATCCTTTTTTTTTAATTTAAATAAAAAGTCTTAAAAACGTGGGACGCTCGTCGCCGGTAGAGCCAACGCGTCATGATGCGATCCTATTTTCGAGTGTGGCAGAATTACTAATGCAACAGTTTTTTTCCGCTTTTAATTTAATATATTATTTTCGAGCTCCACGTAGGCAAAAGAGTTTTCATCATTTCTATTTCAAAATGTCTGACGATAAGAAGTGGAACGACGCGGCGAAGATGTCGCAGTGGCCCGTCCTCACCATGAATCATCGTCAAATCAACGTTCTATAAGTATAACAAACACCATGGCATGATTTCGCTAGTGCGCAGTAAAGAAACGTCAAATAGCAACTGATACTAAGAATCGCACAAGTACATTTTAAAAGGTATCATTGGGCTCGGAACGGTTTGTATATTGTGATTGAGCTGCAACGTTTAATCAGCTCATCCATTCGACAAATAAAAGAATTCTACGAAGAAAAAAGTAATTGTATTCGCTGGATTTGGATTGAACCTTTTAAACACTTTAAAGGGGTCTTAAAAATTAGGGACTACTTATGCAACAAGGTGTCTAATGTAACGAATTCAAAATTGTTTAATGAGCAAACTACAGAAGCTTTGCCAACTTTGAAAAGTTGCCTAAAATTTGTATGCAAAGAAATGCTTAAAGTAGAGAGCAATATTTCAAAGACAGTGCCGAGAATCTAAAGTATAATTTATTTTCCTTCTATGAGAAAAAGAATAGTAAAACTCTCCATTTATTCAAAGTAGTCGTAGTAGTCGTAGTAGTCGTATGCAAAGAGTTGCAAAAATATGACGATTGGCAATATTACAACGAAAGCGCGGAGCGTGTGCAAGTATGCAACCAAAATTTAAGGATGTACCTTCTTACAAAATATCGTATATCAAACATCGTAGTTTTACTTTAATTCGTGTATAAATGTTATGTTTAAAACAAACGCTAATACTATTTTATAGGAGAATCCCAGGAGTTACATAAAATGTAATAATAATAAAAAAAACAACAAGTTAAGTTTAGGTAAATCAAAATGGAACTATAGTTCCATTTTCATTTCCAAATTATTATTGCCAGTTTTTTATTGTTGCAACAGTACTTTTTACATTTTTGTATTGTATTGTTGCAACCGTACTTTTACATTTGTGTATTGTTGCAACCGTACTTTTACATTTTTGTATTGTTGCAACCGTAGTTTTACATTTGTGTATTGTTGCAATCGTACTTTTACATTTTTTTTATTGTTGCAGTTGTGTAATACGCTGACTATTACGTATTTGAACACACTTGGTCCGTGGGGCGCATGTAGGATTGCCACCTGCCATTTCTTGATTGCCAGCAGCGTGAAAAATACTGGTTTGATTTTTATGCGGTAGACAAAAGCGGCTTTTAAGGGGCCGGGCCACGCGATGCGGTGCGGCGCCGCACCGCAAAGTTTCGCCGTATGGGCGTACCCTACACACGGCGTACGGCGCACGGTGCGGCGCGGCGACGCAACGTTACTACGACGCCGCAGTGGCCGAAGAGTGTTGTAGTATGATTGTACCTATTACAGTCTGGGATCGAGAGACGTGTGTTGTTGCTCCTATTACTACGCAACCGCCAAAATCGACGTGAAACAGAGGGTGATACTGGATCAGTCCACTTTTGGATTAAGGAATAGCGAGGGAGTTTTGTTCTCAAAGAATACAACTTTTGTTTTTAAATTACTTTTCTTAAAATCCACATGAGACTTATTCCATAAAATTTCTCTTCCTTCAACTAGTGAAATGAGGTAGGCAATGTCAATATCTTCTTCGGTGATACTCATTTTATACACTTCGTTTTTAAATCAACAAATATGCGTGGAAACAAATGGAGCAGACAAAGATGTACTCTCCTTCGACTGCACTTAACAACTGAGCGACGTCGGAGCGGTGCTCGCCTAGTTGTCCGATGTGCTTGCGGTGCGGCGCCGGAACGTACCGTGTGGCTTACCATTGATATTTGTATGTAGGACGCCGCAGCGGCACTGCTCAGGCGCCGCGCCGCAGCCGCGGCGAGCGCCTCAGGTAGCCCGACCCTAAAGGACCTAGTCTTAAAAAAATATGCCTAATGTTTTTTTATGACATGTAAACATTTATTACTTTTTTAAAGTAAACATACATACAGGACAGAAATATATTATATGCGATAATTGACAATATGAAAATATTTAGTTATTTTTTAACATTTTAGTTCGGAAGGTTTGAAGGAGTAAATGGGGCTCATTTTTTTCCCCTCATATACGCTTAAGGTTGATTTCGTGCACCAATATATGTAGGTACAACTAAATTAGATATCACAAAAAATTGAGCATAAAATTAAAATCACACCTTCTCCTTTATTTCAAAAACCCTTTTATTTTCTTAATTTAGACGTAACAATAAGTAAGATTTTGTATTTTTTTATATTAAATGAACCATACTTTTTCTTCCAAAAATACTCAAAATAAATAATATTTAAATTATACAACAGAAGTGTTAATTAATAGAATGAAAAAAAATATAGGATAATAAGATTTTTTTTCAGAATATTCTAAATTTCTGCCTTAATCCGGGATTTATAAACTAAAACGTTTTTAGAAATTAAGCCGGAATTTAGGCATAATTTCAGAAATTTTGAAGACCTAATGATGGCTTATAGATGAGGTTGGCTGATGGCTTATGATGCTTATGATGACTTAAGATGACATGATGGCTGATGGCTTATGATGGCTTAATGATGTGGTTACAAATGACGATGGCTTAATAATGATGAGGTCTTAATGATGCCAGCCAGCTTTGGAGAAACGCATTCAAAGCTGTTCTTTCTGTGAGGCAAATATATAGATATAATCCCATTCCATCCCAAATGACGCTACCTACCTACATCCCCGACTGCCAATTTTGTAACTTTTAAAAATCCTGGCATTCGACTTGACCGGCCCCCGTGCTTGCAAAATCGTCTTGGACGCAGAACCGATGCAGCTGCCGCGGCAGTTAATCCAGATCACTGATCACTTGCCAGCGCCTCGCTCTGCTGGTAAACAAACAGAAGCCAAACGGCCAAAGTCCATCTAGTGCGCAACGAACCGGGAAGTAACCCAATAAGATTTACAACACGCGTAAACAATTGCCTCCGCACCAGTTTATCGAAATAGTCGGGGAGGTAGTGATTTTTTTCGGTAGTGATTTTCCCAGTCTCGGAACGTCGATAGGATTATTCAGTGACTAATTCTAAAAAGCGGACACGTACTGGGTTCATACCTATGAAGTTGCTGTTCTATTAAGGAAATTTAAGGCCAAAATCTTTAGCCTTAAATTTAGGTGCTGGGCGCAAGCCTAGTTATATGTCTATGCCTATGCCTTGACTAGCCAAGGGTTGCATGGGATTGGCATGAACCAATTTGACTCTTTATTATATCCTAGTGTAATCATAGTTAAATTATACGATATGAAATGTGAATAGATAAATAAATGGTTTTCTGAAACCATACAGAAATCACGACAAGTTTTTCATCAATAATTATTGGGTCCTTATCTATGTATGAAGTTGCTGTTCTATAAAGGAAATTTAAGGCCAAAAACTTTGTATGAAAAATATATATTTGATGAGTGTAAATATTAACCCCTATTATAATATCTATGCAGATTTGTCATTTTAATGGGAGTTGCCTAATTCCTCTGCTGTAAAACTCTCGTGGACAAGAACCAATGAATGCTTTGATGTCGTTTTTCAACGACTCTTCAAATGTGATTTTTTTGCCTCGTAAAAAAATATCTAAATTCTGTTAAAAATGACACCCTATTGGAGCAAGGTCAGGTAAGTACAGTGGATGAAAGAGTCTCCAGCCGCAACTCCTGCATCTTTGGGACTGTTTGCAGTGAAATCTGTGGTTATACTTTGTCGTGCAGAAGCAGTGGCGATGAGCGATTGACCAGGCTCGGTTATTTAATCACGAGCGTCATCATCATTGTTCGCAGTTCTTAACAGTACACATTTACTGTAACTGTATAGCCAGACTGCAATAAGCTCTAATAGAAAACACCAGCACAGGATCTCATATTTGAAAATCATGCAAATTTTTAAGATTACCATGGTTGCACAAACGGAAATATTTGAGCAAAAAAGAAATGACGGAAAGAAAAATATATAGCTGATTCTTAAAAAAGAACAGCTCGGCCTTTATTTAAAATTTATTCAAATTTGAAATTCAAATTTAAACCCAAGTTATCCAGGTTCAAAAAGGCCAGTGTGAAAAAACAGCAATTACATAGTTAAGGACCTAATATTTTGTAGGGGGTTTTCCGGTGGGATGAGCTAGAAAAAGGTTACCATATTCCAGCTCAATGCTCCAAATGCGAAAATGCAAATGTGCTCCATTTTTTTGGAAGTAATGAAAATCGTTTAACCCTTGGAGTAAATGGGTATTTTCATGGATGCATCTGTCTCTTTTGCAGGATTTTCAGCGACATTGACCTTAAAGTACTATAACTACGAAACTACTACACCAATCATAAAAAGAACAACTGCACAATGATTGCATTGAAATTTCGAATATAGAATATTGAAATATCATTTTGTAAAACAATTAGATAATTATGAGTAAATATGAGAACGTCAAAGAAGTGAAAAAAAAGCGGAACCAGATCTGGTCGTATCATACTCAACGGATAATTGTTTCAGAACCAGATTTGGTCGTATCATACTCAAGGGGTTAACTGCCAAGTCGCATGAAACATTGATTAGAAGAAAATAATCTGGCTGATATATGGGAATGGCAAAGGTGTCTGCCACCTAAAAAACAGAAACAAAATGGTGGCGTTTTTTTGCAGACCTGAAGAAAGCCCTTATTTTTGCAGGTCAGATGATACTTAAAATTACAACGATAGCTTATGATAACATGTGGTTGTGATGTGCGATCGCCAAAGCTCCGCCAGACTCCTGCGCAGAGTGCGCACTTTGACACGCCTTAAACGAGTGACGCGCATAAAACAGTGCGTACTGCCACAAGCTTCAGGAACATTAGCCATATGTATTTTTTTCGTGGAATCATAGGATTAATTATCAATAACAAAAATGTCAAAACAGTGAAAATGAGTACAATGGGTTTTTATTTTTGTCTAATTTCTAGATCCAGCCGCGTTCCGCGATTTCGTAAAATATCCAGAGTTTTTTAAAATAATAATCTGTGATAATATCAATTTATATAATTAGATTTAAAAGTGTAAAAGTAAGGGCGACGTATCCAAAACAAATAGATTTTGTAATTGTTGAATTATTTTCGCCAGACGAGCTTCGCCTTAATTTAAATAGGTCTGATTGCTTTTTTGTGCATTTAACGATCGACTTTAGTAAAAGGAACATATTTATAATCGAAAAAACATCGTTTTTTTCAGTTTTTGTAATTGTTGAAATATTCCTGCCAGACTAGCTTCGTTTAACTGTATACAGTGTATATAGGTGAGTTTTAATTAACCAGCATCCTTCAGCTTGGTGAATCAGTACTAGCAAGTAGACAAATTTAGATAAAAAACAAAAACATTAAAAAAAACATGTAAAAATTTGAAGTATTTTAGTGTCAAATAAAAGTTTGACAGCGTTTGAGCGCGCTGCGCTATCTAGCTGTAGGTAAAATATTGATAATAATCAATATTAGCGATATTTTACCTACTGCTAGATAGCGCATCGTGTTCGACGTTTTTGTACTATTTTTAGGCAAATAAAAATTTTCAAATTAAAAAAATATATATTTTTTGTGTTTATTTTTCCACATTATTTTATTAAAAGTTGCTCACTTGCTCTTACTGATTTGCCCCCTTCAAGGATGCCGGTTAATTAAAACTCACCAGATTCCTTTTTTGTACATTTAATGATCTAGAAAATATTTATAACTGAGAAAATAAGTAGCTACAATTCGATTGCATAATCGTATAATCGCATGATCCTACCATAATCGCATAATTCACCAATTACATAATCATTGCCAGACTCGGAATTTCCTGATTAGCAGTAACAACAGACCAGATTTAATTAATTTCACAAACGTAGAAACTAAGTCTTAAAAATATTCACTACCTCCCAGACTATATCGAAAGGATCCGCGCGGAAAAGCTTTTTCGCGATGTTTTTATACACACTTTTACGTTATGTTTACCCAGCCAAATTATATATATATATATTTGTTGCGATTATTGCGCAGTAAAAGTGATAATATCAAACGGACGCCATTGATCGGACGGAAACGTATTTCTAGGGATGAGTCATGTTGACGGCACAAAATATGTTGACGTGAAAATGAAAGCTTTCGCTTTTCTTCCGGAAAATTTGTTTAACATTTGATAAGGAAAGGACGCTGATTTAATATGGCTGGCATTCGTGTGAAAACAAGAAATAGCAACCCCTGGAGCCTTCCTTTACAACTTTATTAAAGGATTAATAGCTATAAAGGAAGACCACATACAATCCCTACCCATATTATAAGGCCCACCGTGCATTTCGGCAGTTTGTTTGTGTGTTTATATCTTTATTGTGAAATTTTACAATGGGCGGGTTTATTGTCATACAACAATCTCTTCCAACAAACCCTAGTATGAAGTGTTTATATGTATGTGTGCATGTAAGAAGTGTTTATATGTGTGTGTTTATATGTATGTGTGTATGTGTGTGTATAATAAAATGTGTGTAATATGTGAGTGTATAATATAGTGTGCGTATAATAAAAACATAATAGTATATGTAGTAATATAAATTGATGATTTCTAAATGTAATTTTATTTTAATTTTTGTGAATTTATTTTGTATATTAATAATTCATATTAATGCTTATTAATACATATATAAATATATATAAATTTTCATCATGTTTTAAAGTAAAATAATATTGACAATTTTCATGACATTTTCTTACGAATTTTTATTAGGTAATTAAGATATTTCTGTTACATTAAGTATGATTTTGTTTTTTATATAAATATAATATTATAGATTTCTTAGGATAATTAAAATAAATTGTCCACCTTAGAATAGGCGGCAGCCTAGTTAGGTTAAGACTTTTGTATATTGAATGTACTCATAATTTGAACTCTTGTTATTGTATTCGATCGACATAATTTAAATACAATTCCATTAATATTATCCCCAGGCGATCTAACCACTATGCCACCGGGCCCGTATGACAGGGGGCCGTGACTTGCATACATTGTAAATTTAATTTAAAGGTAATTTTTAATTATGTCTTCTAATTTTTAATTTTAAAAGTGTCTTTAAAAGTCACGTTAATTAGACGTAATTGATTAATGAATGACGTGACTCCCTGGTATTATATTACAAAATTAGACATTTTTGGTAAATATTTTTTTAAAAAATGCATATTTTCTGCGGTTTACAATCCCCTCCCAGCCCGCGACGCGGCATGCTTGATCGTCTAGAGAGCCCTTAAGAGAGGTACAGCGTTTCATCGTCCTAATCCGTCAAATATAATTAACCCGAAATGCAAATTTCCTAATAGGGTTACGAAACGAAGGGTTATTAATAAACAATCCTCGATTCCCTCGGAAATCATGATAATTGAAATCCTAATATACGTATTGAAAACGGCGAAACTGCGCAAGTTCCATGATCGATCTGTAAAATTATACTTAGCGTATACTTCTTTTTTACTACACATTAAAATAAAATGCATGGTAGTATATAAATACAATATAATATAAAATATAGTATAAATACACACTTAAATACGGACCCACATACTCTTACACACACTTACATACACACACTTACAGCTGCAGGCAAACTCACTCACACACACACACACTCACACACTCACACACATACACACACAACCTCCCACCATCTGCTTTACTTTCCCAGCAAATGTATACATACGCACCCAACTCTCAAACAATTGTAATATGTTTTTTATTAAGAAATGGGCAAAAAAATACTGAAAAATACTAGAATTTAAATTAATATAAATTTGTAATTTATAGGAAATCCGGTTTTATATTTTAGAATGTTTACAAGTGTGTAATTCTGTATAATCATACTGTGTGCTTTCCTTATTAAATAAATAAAATAAAAATAAGAAAAGTAAAAAGGGTCGAAAAAAAATACTGACCAGTGGCACTGCTGAACCTGCCGGCGTTCCGCAAGTAGGAAAATAACTCCCCTCCGCAGACGTAGTCAAGCAGCATGTAGATACAGGAATCGTCTCGCGTGAACCAGCGCCTGTAAAAAAAGAGTTATCGGCTCTTCAATTAAAATGCTCCCACTCCACTTCAGATGTGATCATAAAAATTCTAAACGGCTAATAAATGTTATTTATTTGAGCAAGACGTTGAATTAGATCCACAGGTGAAACGAATACATCTACAATACTGAAGAGTCTGTTATTTTTTAGGTGATCATTTCAAAAATATTGCTAAAGATTCTCAAAACAGGTATAACTGGAAATTTCGATTTTGTAATTTAAGATTTGAGATATAATGGGACCCAACTCCAACTAATATTTATTAACTAATATTTTAAATTGTTATTTATTTTTTTATTGCAAGTTTATTTAAAACAATATAACATAATCACTATCAAAATCGTTCAAGCGTATCTGACCTTAAATAATATTACTCCTACTTAAACATAAAAAACATAAATCATAAACAAAGGATGGAAAGAAGATCACGCAGCGTGATCTTACGACACTTTTATTTTAAGCAAATATATTACACGTTGGTATATACAGGGTTAGTTTTTAATTAGTGGCATCATTGTAGTGGGTGAATCAGTACGACGAAATAAGCAACTTTTAATTTAAAAAAATAGGGGAAAAAATATTATTTTTGTTAAAGTTGTAAATTGTATCTATAGAAGAAAGGTTTGAGAAGCGTTGAGCGTGCTGCGCCATCTATTGGTAGGTGAAATATAGCTAATAAGCAATATTAGCGATATTTTACCTAGCGCTGGATAACGCATCGTGCTTTTAGCTATTTATATATATATATATATATATATATATATATATATATATATATATATATATATATATATATATATATATATATATATATATATATATATATATATATATATATATATATATATATATATATATATATATATATATATATATATATATATATATATATATATATATATATATATATATATATATTAAAACTTCAAAATTTAAAAGAAAATAAAAGGTCGCTTCATTTTATCACTTGTTTGAAAATAAGTCGTAATGTTTGTGGTATTTTTATTCAGCTGTCATTGGCAGATACACAACAATAATTTTTTTTGTGTTTTTTTGTTTAAAATTTGAATAAACGAATAAATATTTGAATGAATGAAATCTCTTTATTGCACAATAAATGTAAGGTACAATGGTGGACTTATTGCTACATTACAATATCTTCCAGTCAACCAACATGCTGGTGTGAAAAGAAGAGTAGGCAAACATTGAAGTACAATATGATACAAAAAGATATATAATGAAATTTCAAATTATATCATATGCATTTTGCGTGTATCTAAAGCCAACAGTAAATAAATAAATAAAAATTCGAGAAGGACATAATACATATTAATAGGACAAATCAATAGGTAAATAAATAAACTGACGAAATAAGGTAAGGAAAGGGAGGGAATAACGGAATGGTTAGAATTTATGGTTCATGTTTATTGTGAAAGGAAGTGATTTTTCAATGATTGCTTAAAGGTGGACAGCGAGCTAGCGCATCTAATAGATAGAGAATATTTAATATTATTAATAGATCAAGGCGATTAAGTCCAACTATATCAACCTATTAGACCAGAGGTTCCTAAACTTTTTTTCTCGTAGACCACTTTCAAAATTTTACTGTAACCAGGAATACGGTAAACATGTATCCACCGTAACCGGTGGATACATGTTTACCGTTTTCCCATACATTTCAACCATATTTTTCACGCCAACGTAGACCCCCTTCGAGTCTCCTGTGAACCCCTGGGGATCCACCTGGACCACTTTGGGAATCACTGTATTAGACCTTTGCTGATAGGTGTGAAAAAGTTTTCAATGTGCTAACGAGAATATTTCGTCGACTATACCTTAAAGAAATTTTATATAAACATATTTTAAAAGAAATAAAATGGTACGTAGGTAATTTTGAACGATATTCGATTTAGATGGTAGCTCTTTTGATTGCGCATCTTATGACTACTAAAATAATCGTACAATAGGTTTTAAATTTTACACATGGCAATGCTGGCACTAAGTCTAGCCCTTTGGTGGAAGAATTAGCAGCGGCCAACGAGACTGTCATCAAAATTATAATTTATATGAAAAGCAATAACTGATACTACTGATACTGATACTACATATTTCCTCGTTACTTTTTAAAGACTGTCTCATCCTAACAATTTACTTTGCATATGGGAGCATTTCGGCACCGTGCATACGTCTTGTTTGACGTTTTAAATCAGGCAGCACGTATGCGTCAGTAGTGTTCGGAAATGGCGATATTAGTGTCGAAAATATCAAGTAATTTAGAGCCATAAAATTTAAACTAGATAATTGTTGGTCAAAAATCCTATTCTCAAAGAGACAGTATTTGAACTAACCCTGCATAAAGTAAATGTATTTGCATATAAAAACGAATATTATCCATACTGCTTAAAATACAAATTCGTAATAATCACTTATGGACTTTCTTTACCGTGTAGACAATTTATGGATCTTCATGCGGATTCCAGATAACTGTATTCATTTCCATGCGACTTCTAACAATCGAGGTTTACACCGTGTGTGTTGTACGCAATGTTATCGAAGTGCTTGGATAGTCGTATCACAAACCCAAAGAAAAAAATAATGAGTCGGATAGTTGGCGTATGTGATTCTTATATATCTATATATCCATATACCATCAGACAACTCCTTCTTCCTAATTACTAATATCCTGACTTTGTCAGAGACTTTCTATTTAAACTCATTATTTAATTTCAAGTTGTAATTTTTAATGCATTTTTATTGTATTTAATAAATTCTCATTAAGACTTATTTTACCTATTTAATAAATACTCATTAAGACTTATTTTACCTATTTAATAAATACGTAAGCTGTATATTCGAAAAATCGAAGCCTTGACAAAATTAATTAATGTAGATACACTTAATATAACTAGCAAGTAACATCAATGTTTCTTTGAATATCAATAAACAAATAAAAATAAATAAAGTTTAACTGGGGATCGAAGAAAACTCCCAGATCTTTAATTTCGTTAACTCTAGGACAGCGATGGTGTAACCATTTATAAGGTGTGCAAACGACCATGTATACATCATCGCTCAACATTTATTAACAAGCTGAAAGTAAGCAGAAATTTTAAATCAGCAACCAAAACAGTGAGCTGAAGTAACAACCTTTTTACAGATTATTGACAAATAAATTGAACAACGAATTTTGAACTTTGACTGACTCGAGATAAAGTGTTGTGTAATTGGGATTCAAGCTTACCATATTTAACGAATTATTGCCGGCCTTCCAAGTAATCTGCGAATGGTTTCAACAGCTTACCCGAGAAACCCGACAGCGGCTAGTTCACCGAGCAACTCGTGATGTGACAACACGGTCAAATTAAATCCAAATATCCAACATCTACCTGACTGTTTGGGGTGCCGTCCAATTCACCCGCCACGTGATTGGCAAACAAGGAAAGATTGGCAGTAATAGAACGACCGGGATCGTACTTTATATGTACCTACCCGTACCCTATATGTAACTGTACGTATATGTCTCGATGGAGTATCGTTTCAAGGACATTCTCAGCAGGAGTTAGCGCCATCTCATAGCGCCCTTGAAAATCAAATATTTCATCGTGAGAAAGTTCCGAGGTTCGTTGCGACGCAACACCGGCCCCCATATTTAATAGACGCCAATCCGCTAGATTGGTCCATTTGGAGCAATTCAGCAGAAAACTCCATAGTTTGGATGCGCTTAAAACATCCCAACAAGCACAAAAGCCATATAAGAAGTGCCGAATATAGCTTTAAGCTGATTAAAAGTCATGTAAAGGCGTTCAGATTAACTCTCAGCTATGTAAAGGTGTCATTTAAAGCAATTTGGCTTATAATAATTTTTGTCATATAATGTTATCGTATAAAGGTTTACTCAGCTTTTCTTATATAACGAGCGAGTAATGGCTTCTCGACATTGCTCTATAAGCGCTTATTTAGCTATGTTGTACAGCGTTTTAGCTGTATAAGCCTTTTAGTCGAATAAGCGTGGTATAATCGCTATAAAGCACACTACTTTATAACCATTTTATAACTGTCAGTTGTATAGCAGTCGAATAAATAACCTTTATAGAACAAACAAAACAAAAGATACTACATTACCCTTACTCCACCAAAGGCTGTATATTGGTTACAAAACCCACCCTTAGACAGCTTATAGTCATATTGAAGTGCAGTAATTGATTTACACAGATTTAAAGCTGTGAAGTTGTCACTAGGCCATCATTTACGCAGCATATAGTTTTATAAAGGTTACATTAAATTTTCAGTACCATATAAGCAAAGCGGCAATTTTTTGCGAATCTTTATAACCTAAAATTTTTGTGTTATATTTTTCAGGGCATTTTAAGTCATAAAATACATGTATTATAGGTAAATCCTATTTCAAAGTGTGTGAACATTACCCAGCAAGTGTTCTTTTTTACTGCGATAAATAAAATTTATTTACAAAAAAAACTTTAAACCATAATTTTGAATTAAAATTCAGGTGAAATATAAATATTTTGAAGGCGCGTTACGATTTTGTTAGACTTGTTACATAATATGGTCGAAATGATGTCCGCAAGAGAATTTGGGGCATTAAACTACAATACAATCTTAAAGTCAATAAAATATATTAGTAGCCATTAGGAATTCTATGTTTGCGACGGCAAATGATTTTTATTATATTTTTTATTTTATTATTATTAAGGAATCTTACAGCTATTACAGGAGAAATATCTGAATTTTATTTATAGACTACAATGCCAGTTAAAAGTTTCCAATTAAAGATCGTAAAAATATACAGTCGCCTAGGCATGGGATAGGAGGAAGTGGAGGGGAATTGTCTTGGAATGATCATACAGCTTCCGTTCGTTTCAATTCTATATCATTTCAAGGCATTACCCGACTAGAAGTTGTAATGAAGTATCAATTTTAGACACTTTTACATCCGCTGGCTATATAAAGGTGCCACAACATGTGCTATAAGTGCTTTATAAGCGCTTATTCAGCTTTCTTATACCACCGCAGGTAGTTGTTATGACCGCTATTCAGCTAATATTCAGGTAAAAGCCGTATAAAATGAGCCTAATCAGGTGGTATAGACGTTATATAGACGTTTTTATGACTGCTACATTACTAGTTCTTGTGACTAAAAGCTGTAGTGAAAAAAATGTCGTGACCTTTATATAAACAAATTGTTCTACTTGAGATGTCTTCGCTAAGAATGTCAGCGAATCCCGCAGTCACATATTCGTGCAGCATGTGATGCGTTTTAACGTCAAATGTTATATCGAACATTGAGTCAGGTCAGTTCAGCTTTTCTAAATAATGTAAAGGACAATAGGCAAAAATATATTGGCGCTGGGCCCACCTCTCCAATAACATTAACGTATTTTTACTGTTGGAAACATCTATTTATCTACAATATTTATGACTACTACAACTTACCTCAATTATGAGCCGTTTCGAAATTAAGGAATCTTCTTAAATATGGATAATTACACGAAAACCCCCATGCCAATTATTTATTTAAAATATATTATTTGCAGTGAAGGTCCATAAAATATATTGTGATGTACGGTCGCTGGGTACATTACGCCGGACAGCTGACCTTAGTATATTACATACGTCAGGAAACAGAGCGGGAATGAAATCATGAGACACATTACAGAGTTCAAGCAGCATATCCCAGTATTCCCCCTCCATATACTGGTGACAAAGTCGAGCATTCTTAGTAATATATAATTTGTACTCAAACAGCGTATGTAGTTTATCTTTTCGGGTATTCTGCGACGGCTTTCGTTTAAATAGTTATTAAAAATACAATACCTGGATGTGGTAGATATAGGGGATATGTGCCCTATAGGGGGGGGGGGTGTATAGGTACATAATTAGCCATATTTAATATGATATAACTGAGATGCGGCTCATAATTGAGATATCAAGTCGTTGTTGTAATACATGTTTTACATAAGGAGATCTTTCCATTGGTATACGATTTACAGCTTTTTGGAAAAGTGGGTCCAAAATGCCTATTCTCTTTGTCAATATTAATCGAAATTTCGAATTAAAAATAACAGAAATTGATAGAATTGTGGCGGTTTTCTTTATTAACGCTTGGTCCTTCGCAATCTGGATAATATTTTTTGCCTGCCCTCAACTTTAGTGGGTAACCCTCTGAGATTAATGATCCCATTCTGAGAACTTCTGCGTGCTCTGAGAACTCGTGCGTATTCTGTCGCCAAACGTCTGAAATTTTAATTCACGAATGACATATTTTATCTAATGATCTTGCGGGGAGATGCGGCGACGGGTCGGTGAACGAGCGTCTGAGTCAACGTTCGAAACTCAATTAACATTTATAATTGCTGAGAAAATTTGATTGTAACTAAAATGACAAGTTTGATGCCGTCAAGCCGTCGGTAAAGTTAATTAACCCTGAAATGGTAGTGTGCATACCCAGCCCCAGATCTGGGGGGGGGGGGGGAGGGTAGGTTAATCCGGGGTAGCTGCTCCGGGCGACAGTTCAAGGGGTCGCCAAATTTATATGTTTGAAATAACCTTGCTTCACTAACGCGCCCAGCTAGGGTGCGTCGTACTCTGGAATACTGTGAATACACTGAGAAAAATATTGGATTGATTCTTACATTGCCATTTTGTTATTACGGTCTGATACGAAATAACGATGATTCAAGCGTAATTTTGTTGAATTACAAGGAATTTGGTTGAAACTCCATTACTCGATCAACATTTTCCTCCCGGTAAAAACAGAAATAACAGTAAACTGTAGTTTAACATGATTCATGTGTCCGACTATAACCGTACGTATACTACGTATACTACATGCTGTCATGTTAGAAGCGTGATCCTAAGGTCACGACGTAATGAAATAACATTACGTTTTAACATTACGCCACGATAACTGCCGTCACGCCAACTCCGTTACGCGTCATCTTAATTTATACGTATGGACCACAGCCCGTGTTATGTACGTAATCCTGGTTGAAATGTGCGTATTTTCGTGTATTACATTGTCATATTTTTCTCAGTGTATAAGTACTTTACACTAAACCCAAAAGCGTGGGATGGTTAGGTATACCCATGATCAGTACTTCTTAAGGGATATTCTGCGAACGACGCAAAAAGGAGATGCGAAAAAACTTGCGGTAAAGTTTGAAACTCGGGTTTAACGAGGTGTTTCGCTGAGTTTTCTCAAGTTTTAATGCCTTTTCCGCAGTTGGTAAAATGAAAAGACAATCTTCTGTTTCATAATTTCGGTAACCTATTTATAGTCCCGCCTGTTCCGAAATGATAAAAGCAATATTTACAAAAACGAGGCGTGTTTGTAGGTAGGCTTTTCAGGTAGAACTCAGTAGGCTTTATAATCAAGGATCCCCACTACCTGGCGGTTTCATATCATTGCTCTCCCCTCTTTATAGACGGAAAGACGTAGCGCGTACTGCCAGAGCCTGGTACTTGATTGATTCAATATGCAGCGTAAGTTTTTAGAAATATGCAGCTTAAGATTTTTAAAAAATGGAAATAACAAAAAAACCTTTCGTTTTATAGATTTGTTTTTCATTTTATTTTGTAAAATTTATAATTTTTCCGTTCATTTTCACCCCCACATCAAGACTCTCCAGGGCCTCGGTCATAATCGCCTCAGAGTACACATTGAATAGTAATGGGGACAGAACGCAACCCTGACGTACCCCGCGGCAAATGTCGACCTCCTCCGTGTATTCCTGTTCCACTCTGACTGTTGCCTTTTGGTTCCCATACAAGTTTTTAATAATTCGAATGTCTTTGCCGTCTAAACCAATGTCATTCAAGCGCCTTATAAGCAGTTCATGCTTAACACGGTTGGTGAAGCGCTATTAAATTGAAATCTATTTATTTTCAATTAAAAATTAATCTTAGTACATTTAAAAATTCCCGCCTTATTATGCTGGTCGATGGTTGGTACTCGAGGACTGCGCGAGCCAATGGTGTTCGAATAAGTTCCAATGAACTCCGCGAGAGAGCGTTAACTGTCCACTGCGTGCGATTAAAATAAAAGTGGCAGTTTTGCGCGCGCGCCAGGGAGGAGGGTAGTTCTGATTGCTCACGCGTTTATGTCGGGAGAACACTTTTTCGCCACATCTTTTTCGCTTTTATTACGAACGCTCGCACCGCCTTTGAAAACGCATGAACGCTCGCACCGCCCTTAGAACGCATTTTGTGTTAATTCGTCGCGAAGCTGGACGCTGAATAGAAACTTGGTGTATAGAAACTTTGTGATCGGGAAATTATATTGACTGTCAGAACCCCGGTGTCGAGAATTATCTAGCAGGATCTCGTCCTGACTGTTGGATGCTGCTGACCTGGATTGGAACGAGGACATTCGGAGGTGAGTGCAGTCTTTGAGTTTCTAACTATCGACCGGCATTTCTCAGCATCTCAATTTGGACTTTACAAAAAACGAATTCGCAAAAATATAACAAAACAACGCAATAGTAGTAATCCTACACCCGTGGAGGAACTATTTACACGCTTCTCCATATTTTTGGTCCTTACGAGCCCGGATTTTCCACTAATCCACATAATTAACGCTATAATCAATTTAAAAACGCCTTTCTTTTCGCCTGAGATTGACCTACGTAATTATTTGGTAGATGTCGATTCTCGTGTTAGTGTATTAATGTATTGCTTGATGCTTACGTATTAATTGGTAATGCCATCATAGTTATTCAATTTAATTATCACTACCTAACTAGTCCATCAAATACTTGTTGTAGGGTATTTTCGCCGTCTGGCAATTATAACTTTCGTGTTATAAAACGCTTCGTTTTCTTTGTGTTAACTATAATTTAATTCGCCAAAATGACGGAAAAATCAGATTTAGAAGTTATGTTGGTTCTTTTGAAGCAAAAAAAGGAACATATGTTCGAACGGATAAATCGATTGTATAATTCGTCAAAGAACATCGCATCTTTTGATTCAAGATCAAATGAGAGTTTCATGGCAGAATCTGAAACAATAAACGATTTACGAGATAGATTCGAGGCATGTGTGGATGAAATTAACAGAATAACGATAACCGTGAAACCTACTTCTATTCCTGACTACGCTAGTCTTGATTCTTTTGAAGATTTATACACGCGAGTAAAACGCATTCGAGTCAAGTTAACTACAGACAATAAAGATCGTTCACCTGGCACAAGCCACCTGACTAAGCCTGTAGTGAAATTGCAACCGTTGGTGATTCCTGATTTTGACGGTCGACATGAAAACTGGAATTTATTTTACCAGTCGTTTAAAATGAATATTCACTTGAACGATCAGCTTTCCGACTCGCAACGAGTGCAATATCTTATTTCTAAATTGACGGGAGATGCGCTAAAATTCACTGCTGGTATTGTACCGACGGGTGAAACTTATCGTATTCTATGGGATAGTTTAGTAAAAAAATTCCAAGACAAACGCGCTTTAGGTGTGTTTTACCTAAACAACATATTAGACTTGAACAATTGCGCTCATAATTCTAACAACCTCGACGCTTTTATCAGCAAGTTTTCAGCTTCCATGTCAGCTCTGAAACAGCTTGAAATACCAGATTTAAATGATTTTATTTTCGTGCAATGCGCACTTAGAAAAATGGATGTGCAAACAATTCAAGCATTTGAACTTTCCGTTCGAGGTATTGAAATACCTACTACGCAACAACTGATGTCCTTTGTGCAGGACCAAGCTAAAATACTTGAACGTTCTAATGTGAGAAATAATAACTTTAATAAAGCGCCTGATAATTCCACAACTCGTAATCGTAACGCACGCGACCAACATACGTGCAAATCGTTTATTGCGAGTGGAGTTAAGGACGAGTCCCGTACACCAGGTAATCATACCGCGTCTTCCCCCGCTCAAACATCGAGTGCGCGTGCTGCAACCGTAACCGCTGGGAAACAATGTGTTTTGTGTGGAAGTATTGATCACACCCATTTATATAATTGCATGCAATTTAAAAAGCTTGATGCACATAGTAGATATCAATTTGTAAAGTCGCAACATGGATGTGTCAACTGTGTTAGTACAGTGCACAGCCATTCAAACTGTAAATCGTCGTCTGTTTGTGAGTTGTGCAAAAAACGACATCACACCCTTCTACATTTTAATAATGATATAAAAAACAATACTCATTCGCATACCGCTTGGGCAAAATATAATATGCCCACTCCCGCGCCTGCGTCCGCTTTATCGGGCGCTTGCGCGGCCTCCGCTTCGATTGTTCCGGAATCTTCATTTACCCCGGAAGCTGCTACGCAATCTCAGACTTATACGCCTGATCATCAGGGGTATTTGAGCAGGACAGCCGAATCACAGAATATTGCAAGCGCTAATTCGTGCCAATTGATTAACGCTGCATGGCATACAGCTGAAGAAAAAACAAAGACGACTATTCTCCTTTCAACCGCTCAGGTATTTGCGCGGCGTAAGGGAAGTTCCGGGAATAGATCGATGGTGAGATGTCTAATTGATAACGGCAGTCAGAATAATTTAATAACAACTGATTGTTGTCGCACATTGAACCTGCCGATAACGCCTTTGAATAATTCCTTTATTAAAGGCGTAGGCTCCGCTTCGCGTCCTATTATAGGATTTGTTTATCTTGACATTGAGTCACGCATTGATCCTGAACAGAAGTATTCTATTCACGCATTAGTAGTCGAATGCATTACAGATAAATTGCCGACGCAATTCATTGACTGGACAAGCGATTTAGTTTTCCACGATATTCCGCTCGCCGATTTAAATTGGAATATTCCAGGAAATATCGATTTATTATTAGGTGCTCAACTCTTCCCGTACATCTACTTGGGAAACAGGGTCGAATGGAGTCAGAGAGCTCCACCCGCATTATTGACAACATTCGGATACGTTTTGATGGGTGATTATCCCCGTAACGACGTGCTACCCACCGCTGCTTCTTTCACCGCCGTAGCGCTGAATGACATAGTTCAAAAATTTTGGGAACTCGAGGAAGTGCCAGCGAATCGCCTGTTGTCACCGGAAGAGACAGAGTGTGAAAATATTTTCACGTCGACTGTGACACGCGATGAAGTAGGCCGTTATACCGTTGCATTGCCATTTAACAAGGACCCTTCAGAACTTGGAAACTCGCACGCCGCCGCTTATCGCCGCCTAAAAACGCTCGAGCGTAAGCTTCGCCAATTGCCAAGTTTGCGCGAGAATTATAATAAGGTGATACAAGACTATATTGACAACGGATATCTCAGTCTTGTTGACAAGTCGGACCTTGCTGCGAATGGCTATTACATCGCGCATAGTGCTGTGGTGAGGCCAGACAAACCGATGCCGCGAATCGTACTAGACGCCAGTGCGAAGACCCACACCGGTCTCTCTCTAAATGATGTATTGCACATCGGCCCTAACTTACAAACGGATTTGTTCCTATTGTTATTAGGTTTCAGATTGTTTCCAATCGCTATGAACGCGGATATAAAACAACATTATCTACGTATTGGTGTACCTCTTGACCAGCGTAAATACCTTCGCATTTTATTCCGTTTCAATGAATCCGAGGAAATACGCACGTTCGCCTTTAATAGGCAACCTTTCGGCCTAAAGTCGAGTCCTTATATAGCTATGCGCACTGTGCGACAGCTAGCTTCAGACATGAGTCCGCATTATCCAGAAGCCGCAGAAGTCGCTGGGACTCGTTTTTATATGGACGATCTGGTCCATTCAGTCCCCGACAAAGTAATGGCCAGAGAACTTGCCCAAGATTTGATAAAAATGTTCAAAGCAGGTGACTTCGATCTGGTGAAGTGGTCGAGTAACTCGTCAGCTTTGCTTAATAGTCTTCCTGACTCACACCGCAAATCACTTGAGTTTGACGCTAGCATCGCCACCCAGAAGGTTTTAGGTCTCTCCTGGGAACCTGGTGAAGATAAGCTCTTCTTCACTTCCATAACGATAACGGAGAAATGCACGAAGAGAAATATTCTCTCTGTAGTTGCGCGTCTGTTTGATGTGCTTGGATTGGTCGCTCCTGTGATCCTATATGCCAAGTTGCTTATTAAAGAGTTGTGGCTCAGTAAGAGTGATTGGGACGAACTTGCGCCTGAGCACATACGCACCCGATTTACCGCTCTCGCACAAGAGCTCCACCTTCTTGACAACATGCGGATTCCGCGACATGTCGGAGTTCAAGCAGGTTGTGAGCTACGCCTTGTGGCATTCTGTGATGCAAGTATGGATGGCCTAGGTTGTGTCATCTACGCCCACTGCACTTATCCTACTGGAATACAAACTCGCCTTCTCTGCGCAAAATCAAAGGTCTCACCGACCAAAATCACGACCCTCGCTCGCCTTGAATTATGCGCCGCTTTGCTTATGGCAAAGTTAGTTAAAGCGGTACGCGACGCTTACTCTGAGCGCATTCCCATTGTTGAGATATACGCATTTTCTGATTCCACGATCGCGCTGTCGTGGATTCATTCTTCACCTCACCGATGGTCGATTTTCGTGAGCAATCGTATCGCTCAATGCCAAGAGAACTTGGCAGCTGAACATTTTTACCACGTGACCGGAGCATTAAATCCGAGCGACGGACTTTCACGTGGGATGCTCCCATCGCAACTTATTTCCCATGACCTGTGGTGGAACGGTCCACCGTGGATACACTGCGCTCCTGAGGAATGGCCGATAAAACCATTCTCTTCAGCCAAGTGCAATGATTTGCCGGAGCACAAAGCAAACGTCATGACTGTTACTACACATACAGAGCTGCCACTGTTGTATGAGTTAGCGCAACGAGTCTCCTCGTGGGACAAGTTGCTCCGAATAATTGCGTATGTGAAAAAATTCGCTCAACCTAACGCTAAACGCGAACCCCGCTCCGTGGCAGGAATGGCGGCAGCAGAGAACGATCTCTTGCATGCTGTCCAATCTGTACATTTTGCGGACGATTTAAAACTAATCAAAGCTGGGAAATTGCCCGCTAAAAGATTACGAAGTCTCACCGTCTTCCTGGATGAGGATGGTATTATACGCATTGGAGGAAGGCTCTCTAAGTCACAGCTTCCTTTTGAAGCTAAATATCCAGTTCTTCTTCCGAAACGCAGCCATGTTGTGGACTTGATCATACGACATTTTCATGTCGCTAATAGTCACACAGGACCTGGACTTCTTATGTCGATTATACGCCAACGGTACTGGATATTGGATGCCAGAACTGTCATCCGAGCAAAGTTGAAAAGTTGCAACACATGCTTTAAAACCAACCCGACACATCCAACGCCTATAATGGCCGATCTTCCTGCGTATCGTGTATCAGAAGCTAAGGCCTTCACTCACACTGGTGTCGACTATGCTGGACCGATCCGTATAACGCTTTCACGCCGCAGAGGTCAACACGCACAGAAAGCATACATATGCCTATTCGTGTGCATGGTTACCAAGGCCGTTCATATAGAACTGGTCTCTGATTTGACGTCAGATATTTTTTTGGCCGCCTTTAAACGCTTTATTTCGCGCCGAGGTCCTGTCTCATGTCTTTATTCGGATAACGCAACTACATACGTAGGTGCTAAGGCACAATTAGACGAGCTTTATAGCTTCTTGCTAAACTCAAAATTTAAAGCTTCGCTCTCAAACGAGCTATTGTCGCGACGCATAGAGTGGAAGATGATCCCTCCTAGAGCTCCAAATTTTGGCGCCATGTGGGAAAGCAATATAAAGAGCATGAAGACGCATCTGTTTAGAGTTATAGGAAGTCAGCTTCTTACTTATGAAGAGCTGCAAACCGTCTTGACGCAGATAGAATCCATCATGAACTCTCGCCCCCTGAGTGTGTTGTCTTCAGATCCACACCCAGAGGTGCTAACGCCCGCCCACTTCCTGATGTCAACGCCGTTGCGTTATTTACCCGCTGCCGATCTGTCCGAACAACGCGTAAATTTACATGAGCGTAAGAAGTTGCTAGATAGCATGGTTCAATCGTTTTGGAAAAGGTGGCACCTGGAGTATCTGCATACTTTGCAGGTTAGGCAAAAATGGGCCACTCCAGACAAACCGGTAGACATAGGAACTGTCGTTATTGTCGAGCAAGAGAATACCTCTCCCTTAAATTGGCCGTTAGGAATTATTATCGAGGTCTTTAAGGGCTCGAACGACACCGTTCGCGTAGCGATGGTCAAAATGCAGTCTGGGACTTATAAACGCGCTGTTACAAAACTATATCCCATTCCCACGCAATAACGTAACTTATATTTAATAGTTAACTTATCTTTAGTAATTATATATATGTAATTGAGTCTCACGCCTCTTGATCGTAGTCTGTTGTTTAGAATTTGCCGTGTACTTCAACCACTCATAAAGTTATCTCGTTTTGAAAGATCTTGCGACCTTCCAAGGTGGGGTGCATGGTGAAGCGCTATTAAATTGAAATCTATTTATTTTCAATTAAAAATTAATCTTAGTACATTTAAAAATTCCCGCCTTATTATGCTGGTCGATGGTTGGTACTCGAGGACTGCGCGAGCCAATGGTGTTCGAATAAGTTCCAATGAACTCCGCGAGAGAGCGTTAACTGTCCACTGCGTGCGATTAAAATAAAAGTGGCAGTTTTGCGCGCGCGCCAGGGAGGAGGGTAGTTCTGATTGCTCACGCGTTTATGTCGGGAGAACACTTTTTCGCCACATCTTTTTCGCTTTTATTACGAACGCTCGCACCGCCTTTGAAAACGCATGAACGCTCGCACCGCCCTTAGAACGCATTTTGTGTTAATTCGTCGCGAAGCTGGACGCTGAATAGAAACTTGGTGTATAGAAACTTTGTGATCGGGAAATTATATTGACTGTCAGAACCCCGGTGTCGAGAATTATCTAGCAGGATCTCGTCCTGACTGTTGGATGCTGCTGACCTGGATTGGAACGAGGACATTCGGAGGTGAGTGCAGTCTTTGAGTTTCTAACTATCGACCGGCATTTCTCAGCATCTCAATTTGGACTTTACAAAAAACGAATTCGCAAAAATATAACAAAACAACGCAATAGTAGTAATCCTACACCCGTGGAGGAACTATTTACACGCTTCTCCAACGGTCAAGCTTACTCTCGCTATCTTTAAATAATTGATATCATTATATTTGAGCGATGATATCAATTATTGTTTTGCACTTAGTTTTATATAATAACTAGTGGAATGTTACCCGGTGATGCACGTGTATATACTTCCTTACCCCTCCCACTCTTCCCCCTTCTCCCTCCCACCCCCCAAGTAGCCTATGATGGTACTCCACGTGCCTTCAACCATCTCTATTTCAAAAATTGACATCGGTTCATCGGTCCTACTTAACTTCCACTTTCGCATTTATAATTTTTTTATGGCGATCGGTTAAAGTGTATATACGTTGATGTGCTGCAGCGCCATCTAGTGGCGAATTAAAATAAAGTGGAAAGCACGAAAATATTATCCGTGCAAAAATACCTACGTATACCATTTTTCATGGCGATCGGTTGAACGGTATATATGTTGATGCTCTGCAGCGCCATCTAGTGACGAGTTAAAACAAAGTGGATAGAGCGAAAATATTATTCGAGCCCAAATAACTATTTATACCAATTTTCATGGCGATCGGTTAAACAGTAGGGCGGTGTCGACTACAACGGACGAACCCGTCACCCCAGGCTGGTATAACGATATTGATCGTTCTTTCAGTCGTGGGATGAGCGTAGAAGACTTGGGGACAAGACAATCTACTATCTAGTTCAACAGCAACCCGTTAGAGACCGACGCGGCACGGCAGGCACCGGGAAAGGTATCCAGCGGGCAGCCTAACCCCCTAACTACCAGTTTTGGCAGGATATCTCCGTCTGGAATAAACCTTCAGGATACCTCCTTCCTCCCGACTGGTTACGGGTCCGAAGTCGCTTACGCGACCTCTACCTGGTGTATTACAGCGGTAATTCAGTTTGAATTTATCGCGGACCTGGGCGTTCTTTGCCCGTAGTGCCACACGGGATCGAGTGGCCCAAGGTCATTTCAAGAGTGGCATGACAACAGGTCAACATCCACCCCCGCTGCTTAGGAAACAGTATATTTTCGATCGGTTAAACAGTATAGAAGTTGATGTGCTGCAGTTTATAGCGCGAAAATATTATGCGTCCTCGAATGTCTGTGTACTAATTTTCATTGCGATCGGTTAAGCGGTATAGAAGTTGATGCGCTGCAGCGCCCTCTAGTGATAAGTATCAACAAAGCGGATATCATAAAAACCTTCTCCATGAACTTTCATGGTGATCGGTCAAACGGTTTAAGATTCTATTAAGCTCGGACAGATATACCAACATCCATTTTTATATAACATGTATAATGTTTCATACCAGCTTTACCGTAATGCATTATTTAAAAAAAAACCTGAATTTTTTACTAATATTTGTAGTAATAAAAATAAAAGTGGAACTTGAATATAATGTTAGATTATGATTCATTCTAAAATGTATCATAATATTTGCATGCTAGATAAAAACAACCACTTCAGCTTCGCGACGGCCTGTGTTTGTGGGTCATGGCTAAACGCGTAAATATTGTTTTCCTTCATTATTTTAGGCTCACCTTTCCAGGCGAAGCCCAAGCGCAAAGATCAACCACCTTCGCCGCTAGCCAGGCGATTGATAATTCAACGCGCTATATCGTATGTGTCAATGTCAAAGCATGTCAACCTGTCAAAACAAAAGTAACAAGCGCGCGCGCCTGTCAGAACACCGAGTGCGTTCATCTATTCGTGCAGTCCGTTCATCCTAATTCTCCCTTCTGTCCCGGTTGCAGGGGTAATAAACCAGTGGCAATCGAGCGCAAGACCGCCAAAAAAACATGTTTCTTTTTAAACTGAAAGTTTAAATCTATTCATGAATCTTTTACCTCTGGAATTGCTGATAGTTGCAGATTTGCTGTAAGAGTAAAAAACTTACTATTATTCTTCTACTCGGCGAATTGAGTTGTTCCAAAAAATATAAAAAAAACATATTTTTAAATATTTTTTTTTATGCACAAATTAGTTTTTAAAAACAAACATTCTATGGCAAAAATCGATTTTATTTTTTAAATCCTTGAATAATTATAACAATAAGAGGTTTTTATTATTTTTCATCTTGAAAATACGCATATAAAAACTGATATCTTAGTTTTTTTTTGTTTCAGGTTATGCTCGCTAAAAAAAGCGTACCGTCATTTCTGCAGCGGTAAAAACATTTTAAATTAATTACCTTGAAAAAAAATCTTTCCCTATTGCAAAAAGTATTTCTATTTTTCAAATATTAATCAAACATATAAAAGATTCATGATCAGATTTCAACTTTTAGTCTAAAAAAACATGAAAAACATGTTTTATTTGCCATTATAAACCAGGCTCCCCCTTAAGACGTGTTCTTGTAACATTATAACACAAGAACACGTTTCATTTTTTTAAAAAATCGCTAATCGGTTTTTCATTTTAATTCGAGTAACAAAAAAAAGATGGCGATCGTATGGCTAAAAATATGATTTTTCAGTCATTCGTCTGTATGCATTACTTGGTTTATAGACGCCCTCCAAAGAATAATCAGCTTTTCTCATTGTTAAATGAAACAGATTGATGAAAGCATTTTCGAAATCGAAGAGCGCGTTTTTGAGATATCAATGAGCCAAAGATACACAAGTTGAAAAATATTTTTTTCGTGTTCGTAATTGGTATTATTTTCGTATTTGGTTCTACATATTCGAAAATGTGGTGAAATTCAATTTTGAGCAAAATCTATTTTGTTTCTTTTTTCGTAAATGCAAGATGCTTCGCGCCAGCCTTGAAGTAATTAAAAGGTTATTATGTTTCGAAATAAATAATTACAATGTATTTTAATAATTAATTACCTACCGTTTACACAGCACTAGAAACGAAATCGGTTGTGTCACCCCAAGACTTTCTTGTAAGTAGACAAGCCCCCACCAACCCCCCCCCCCCCCGGGCCAAACCGTCCCCGCGGCAAGCCAACCTCCCCCTGCGCGCCGATTCGTAGTACATTTATATTTTTTTCCGTGTTATTAAAATGGTGTTTTTTTAAAATGATGTATTATTTTCTTAAATATGGCACACTCTAAATATTATTTGCTCTAAATATTATTTCCTCGTATATAAATACGAGATATTCCAACCAAATTTCGGTCCAACAAGGCATCGTTGTACCGAATTTCAAGTCTCTAACTGCAGTATGTCGAGATCGAAGAATGACTAGCGCGCCCTCTGTTGAACCGATTTTAATCACAACTTTTTCAACGTTTGCCATGACCAAATGAGCTTGCATGCTAAACAAGTGTAAGGGCGCTAACGTAGAGGAATACATACACATACCCAGGCACACTCACAGACACACACGCACAAACACACACACACACACACACACATAGAGACTCACAGACAGGGGGTCGTGGTCTCGGGGGGAGGAAGGGGGTGGCTCAAAATGTATACATACATCTACATCTCGAAAAACAATTTTAGCGCGTTCGCAATACTTTCCTCTGACGAGTAAGTAAAAGTATAATAACTGAAGTACGAGTATACACGTTTAGGAACTTTTCATTTAAAATACAGAGCCGGAACCCAGATCCAGGGAGAACATACGTCATGGCTTTAAATTTAGCGTTGTTTTTGTAATGCTGCAATTTATACACCATTTGTTTTCTTTCTCTCAAGCAGGAAAAATTACGAATAAGTGCTGTTCCATGTCTGTGTTTAACGAGGTGTTCGTCCGCTATTACTTTATTAGCGTCAGTCGCATTTTTGACGTGAGCCAAAACGTTTTTCATAATTTGTGCTCGGGCAGAATTACAAGGACATGACGAAGACCAGTCTTTCTCAAAGTGGGTGATAACGCTCCATTAAAGGCGCTGGAAGATTTCAGGGGGTCTGCAGAAGGGTCAGAGAAAATTAAGGGGTTTAAAGTGGTCAAGATGAGCGAGGGCAGATTAAAATATGGCGAAAAATTATGTTTTCCTGATACATATTTCGGCAATTCTACGGTTTCCGTAACGCCGTAATTTGACGACGGATTCTTATAGATTCTATAAGATAAGTAAAAAAAGTTATGATTTTTTTATAGAACTTCAAGGCTATATATTGCCATATAAAAATGTGTTTTACACCTGTATTTTCTACGTACGAGTTGGTAATGCACGGCAATAAAAGAGATCTAGCTGAATCAACGTTTGTTTTAGTACCGACAAGATGCCGCCCTTTAAGAACTTTTTCAATCCTCACAATTGACAATTTCGCACACTCGGCAAAAAGGATGAAAGTTACAGATCTATTTTATATCTTGAGACGGTTGAATGTATTATTACGAAGGGTGGCACTAAAGGGTTCATTCCCGGGTTCCCGATCCCAGAAATTCCCTAGAAAAACATCAAACCCGATCGGAGATTTTAATCGGGAATTCCCGAAATTCAGAAAATAAGATAGGTGAACAAAAATTGAATTTTGCGCTTCATCACTTTCATCACTTCACAGCTTTTTATATTACATTATTCTCTTTTGTTAATCAGTATTGTGTTTTAGTAGGTAGACTTTTTTTGAGACTGATAATTGGATATTTGAGATTTTGTTTTTGATAAAAACTATTTCTCGGCCGGCGGACGAAACCAACTGGATTCGTCCGCCGACCGCGAGAGGGCGCTCATCGATTTTATTTATGTATCAAAAATCAGATACAATCAGGCCTTAGCTACTTGCCGGGAAAGTCTTGGGGTGACACAAGCGAGTTTTTTTTAATATATAATCGAAATATCACTTATCTATAATGTGTATATATGTAAACTATATATGTGTCTTCGCAAATAACGATTTTTTTCCGCTGAATTAAAATCAATACGCAGATACAATAAAAAGGGCGGCTTTTATTGTATTAGGAAAGTTAACGAGGGGAATACAGAAAAAATACGAGAGAAAGTTAAATTGCGTCGTTTTGCAAATATAGACACGATGATCCCGTATGTAACATAAAGAAAGAACATCGTAGATTGTACGAAACCTCAATTCAACAAGTAAATATATATATAAAAAAAACACGACTGCTGCCACAAAAAGTGAACTACTGTATTTAAAATTATTATGTTTAGTTTTTTTTAATGAAATATTTGTGGTTTATGTACTTATCCATATAGATAAATATATATATTTTCGTAATGTACTCCATCAGACCTTTCATTTGACAATAAACACGATATATTTATGTTAATTTATTGTAATTTTTTTAGATTTGGACATTTTAGACAATTATTTACTTGATATTTTGACAGTTAACTTATCCTATGATACTCGGTATGACATGACGATTTTAACAATACCCCATACTTATCAATTGGTTCCAGCGCCTAGAAGTTATAGTGGAATAAAGTAACGGAAAACATACATAGATGAACTCTGAACACATTACACTCTTTTTTGTTGGGCAGTCGTGTAAAACAAACACTTTCTTGACATTCGTAGAACACCGCTCCACTTTCCTGTAATGGGTCATATTAAAATGTAACCGGCTGATTCAGATCGGCTTAAGAAAGAAACTCATATAGTTTTAGTTTATGTTTCTAAGTTAGTCTATCAAAAACTCCTGTTAAATACGTTTTGACATCCAAGGTAATTTTCAGGATTCTAATCTGAAATTAACAGTCTTATTATATGTAAAAGAATAGAAGATTAATATAATATAGTGTAAAAAGAATTAAAGACTAATATAATATACCTGTGTGCTTGAGTAACCTACGAGTAGGTACTGTAGTTATATGGCTTACTTGAAACAAGTGTGGGATGTGACCGCTAATGGTATAATAATGAGTTAGTGATAATTAATGCATATTTTATAGACAGCATGATATTTTTGGCAAATGCAAAAAAAAGTGACAGTCATTTATGAATTCATTAATATTATTATAAGGACCTAAACAAAATTACTGTAATTGGTAATCACAATACAAATGATTAACTAGAAAAAATAGTTACTGGGTGTCCTAAATGTCATTAACTTTAAATTTTTTTATAAATACCTTAATTTTAAATAAAAACTTTTTCGAGGTAAAATACATATTATTTTCATCTCCAAGAAACTTATCTAGGCAAATAGGACAGTATTATCTAGGCGTAGGAGAAGGTACTTTCAATACTTTTACATGACTATCTAACAAAAAAATCGGTTGTCTCACCCCAAGACTTTCCTGTCAAGTAGCCAGGGACTGGCTTTCTAAATATTGATTTCATAAATCCTACCACCACCATCCCCCCCCCCCCCCCACCCAACCTAGCGCTACCCTTTAAACCCCCTCCCTCCCGATGATGATGATGATGAAATTGAAGTCAAAAACGAAATCGAAATAATCATCGAAAAAGTCGAAAAAGGTCGAACAAGGCGAAGAAGTCGAAAAAGTCGGAAAAGTCGGAGAAGTCGGAAGTCTGTTCGACTTTTCGACCCAGGGTTGGCTCCCTCGGCGGGAGCCAACCCTGGGTGGACGGATTTCAACCACAATCTTTTCAGCTCATGCCATGACAAAATGATGCCTGCATGCAAAATTTCAGCTGAATCGGATGAAGCGTTTCGGCGCTATCATCAGAGAATACGAGAAAAGGGGTGTTATGTGTTCAGGATTCGTCTATGTATGTTTTCCTTTTCTTTATTTTACCCTAACTTCCTAACGCTCGAACTAATTTAGAAGTATGTCGTATTGTAAGAATCGTTATGTCATCTCGAGTGTCATAAGTAACCTTAACTATCCAAATATCAAGTAAATAGTTGTCTAAATGTCCGAATCTCCAAATGTCAATTATTTTTTTCTTTTTTTTTTGCAGATACAGATTAATTAAACCTGGTTAGGTTAGGATTAACTGGATAGTTAGGTTTAACTGGATCGCACGAGACGTCCGCACTAAGGTAGGCCCAGATACGTATAATTAAATACTGCCTAATGAAAATTAAATAATACATTGAAGAATGTCGTGAAATCAATTTAAAATATTCGCAAAAACCTAGAATCACACATATAGGTAAACTAATACTAGAATTTTAAACTATCAACTTCAATAAAAACATTTAAAACTTTTTAAAAATTCACATTTATATATCGTGTTTAGTGTCAATTAAAATGCCCGATTGAGTACATTCCGATAATATAATATATCTATATGGATACACAAACCACACAATACACAAACCACAAATGTTTCATTGAAAAATTGTAATAAAAATAGTTATAAATAGTTATAAAAGTTATAAATTCAATCGCGTTTTTTATTCTCTTTAATATATTCACTTGTTACTTTGGTTAATTGAATCATACTCTTAAAAATCATAATACTTAATCAGGTTGCTATTTCAGGTTTTTTTGTTCATAATGTTTACGTTATTTATTTTGATTTTGATTTTATCATTACTTTTGTTATTTTATTGTAATTGTGCAATTATATAAATAGGATACAACGAATTTACCTCCTGAAGTTTGTAGCACCCCACGTTTCGGCGACGTTGCATCCGCCATAGTAGGCTAAAGTGCTGGCAGTACTTTAGTCTACCCTGGTCATCGGCGGCCGAAACGTCGGATGCTACAAACTTTACGCGGTAAATTCGTTTTATCCTATTTATAGTGTCAAACAACCGCGAAAATCTTCCTACGTGCAATTATAGTTCTTCTTTACGATGTCTTCACATTTTTATACATGGTTGGAAGAAATTCAGATTCTATTCAACAATAACGACATCGCTACATTATTATTTTCACTGATGACCGCAGCTCTTTAACACCGGATAGACAATATTATGCTCGTATTTAACGCTCGTTTTAAACCACCCACGCCTTTTCACGCGCGTACGTCATAATAGCCTGATTCTACTGATTTGTACGTATGCTTTGCTCTCTTAGAAACGCAAGGGGGAAGGGGGGGGGGGGGGGGGTCGACCGCATTTCCTAACTTCATCCGGGTTTCCTAACTTTCTCCTAAGAAAAGAGATTTCAATATCTAGAGAGAAGTGGACTCGAGAATATGCACACTTAGCAACTTCAGATATTCCTACGACTGCTTTAGAAACGGCCAGGTGCCATAAGGAAGAATTTCCGATAATTTATCTATTTCTACATATCCTTGCAACGCTTTCCGTGACAAACGCGTCTGCCGAGAGGTCCTTCTCGTCATTGCAGCGTGTTAAAACCTACTTTAGATCGACGCGATTGAGTGTCGCCTCCTCGGACTTCGTCTAATACACATCCACAGGCATATAGCATTTTACGTCGAAAACGTAATTCATGATGTTAGGGACTCTCAGTTCAGTTCACTTTTTCCAATAAATCTTTGCATATTGTAAAAACTTATTTTCTAGATATTAATTAAAATATTAATATAACAAAAACCTCTCTTATAAAAGATAGGACAGAATCAGCTATTCGACAATTTGTTTGTTAACAGCAGAGGTGCCCATACTTTCTTGACCCATAGACCCCTTGCTGTTTTCCATAGACCCCCTGCCTGAATTTTCCTTAACTTACTTTTAAAGTTTTTTGACACTTGGAACAGTACTGATTGCCTACAACTGATATATACAACATAGGGTATATACAACATGATATATACAACATAGAGTATACAACATAGTGTTTTTGGTAATGTGGACAGTTGTAAAAAATGAAAAATATGTACAATTTTTATTTGTTCATTTCTAAGCGTCCACGACCTTGAAGTACGAAACATTATAAACGTTATAAAATTCATAAAATGGTAATATGCAATCCTAATGACATACAACTCCTAACTTATTATAAAAAATACCGTCATATATGTAAAAGGCTCATTGAAAAGACAAAGGAAAATTACTACAAAGAAGAACTCAAGGAAGTAAATGGAGATCCAAAAAAAACATGGAACGTTATCAAGGACATAGCTTATGGTAAAAGTGAACAGAGAACAACACACTCAATTAAAATTAACAACGAAGTAAAAACGATTGATCAACATCCAAAAGAAACCTTAAATTACATCAATAAATATTTTGTCACTATTGGAGAAAACCTAGCAGGCCATATTCTTAAAAAATTGAATAGTACTGAGACCGCGTTGGCGGACGCCATCGATATTACGCAGAAGAAACCGTCTTTATTTAAATTCACTCCAACTAATATTGACGAGGTCAGTAAAACAATTAGAAGCTTAAAATCTAACTGTGCTCCTGGCTATGATGGAATCGATGGAGATTTGCTTAAGATTGCTATTGATTATGTCTCAGAGCCCATAGCTCACATAATAAACCAAAGCTTTATTACGGGTGTCTTTCCGAATTGCCTTAAATTAGCCAAGGTACGGCCTATACATAAATCAGGGAGCACTGACAGTATTACCAACTATAGACCAATCTCCTTGCTAAGTATCACCTCGAATATTATAGAAAAAATTGCTAAATCACGGCTTGTATCATATATTGAGTCTGCAAAATTGCTCTCCAACAACTAGTACGGCTTTAGGCAGGGTCGAGGAACCAACGATGCGATTAACTCTGTAACTGAATATATAGCAAAAGGCATTGATAATGGTAAGAAACCCATCGCTACGTTCCTCGACTTGTCTAAGGCATTTGATACTGTATGTCATGACATATTACAACGTAAACTATTGAGTTACGGCATAACTGGCAAGGAGAATCAGTGGTTCAAAAATTACCTAGAGGACAGATCGCAGATCACGGTAATCGATGGAATCGAAAGCGATAATGCAAAAGTCCGATATGGCGTTCCCCAAGGCAGTGTACTCGGCCCGGTCCTCTTCCTATTCCTGCCACTCGGGGACAACACACGGATCGTCTCTTTTGCAGATGACACTGTCCTGCTGACGGTAGCCAATTCATGGAAAGAAGCTTTCAAAAAATCGCAGATGAATCTAGACATTGTGAAAGGTTGGCTAGATAGACACGTGCTGACGCTGAATGCTTTAAAGACTAAAATGGTCACATTTGGATTGCGATCAGACGTTACAACAAGCGAATTCCAACTAAAGGTTCACTCTAGCAACTGCCCTAAGCCACCCAACTGCGCCTGCCCGATCGTTCATAAAGAAGGCGAGATTAGGTATCTTGGTTTGACCATTGATTCCAAGTTAACCTGGAAGAACCAACTAAATGAACTTACATCACGCACTCGAAAGTTAGTATACATCTTTCGTGAGCTACGTAATATTCTGGCAAAACTGACGTTAAAAATTGTGTACATGGCGCTTTGCCAAAGCTTATGGATGCACGGTGTTATTGCTTGGGGGGCCTGTACGAAACAAGTACTTGAACCACTGGTTAAAGCCCAGAAATTATTATTGCGGGTTACTTACAGAAAACATCCCCGCCATGACTCTGACCTGCTGTTCAGCGAAGCAAGTGTTTTGGATATTCGTCAGTTGTTCGTGAAACAATGCCTAATACATTTTTACAAGACTTTAGAGAAACGTTCCCGAAGCCAGCAGCAAAGACCAACTAGAATGGCTGAAGGGACGAACTATGTAATTCCTCTCGTACATACAACCTTTGCCCAAAGACAGTTGTATTTCATTGCCTCAAAAATTTTTAATACTTTAGAAGAGTCAGTAAAAAATGTTCAAAATGTACACCAATTTAAGATGAAAGTAAAAAAATGGCTCCTTTACGAAGTAGGTCGTACAAAGACTGAAAAAGAATTGCTTCATACAATAATTTAAAATATGTGTGTATGTAGATGTATGTGTGTGTGTGTTATTATATATGTATGTATGTATGTATGTATGTGTGTATGTGTATATATGTATGTAACTAACCCTTTATCATATATATTTGTATTAATATGTGTACTATTTTATGCCATTATCTTAGTGTTAGTATTGAAAGTAGTCTATTAGTCAGTATTACTCAAAAACAAAGGCTATATATTTTCGTATGCCCAGATACAGGCTGTTCGGTCTAGTTGGGCATTCGTCTAGAATGATCGTATGGATTGTATTCATTTTCTTATTGCTTAAATAAATAGTTACAAATCATATCTGTACGATCTCATTGTTAACTCTCTACCAAATTGTAACAAACAAATAAATAAATGAAAATTTGGGTAAGCCGCACATAGGTGCACATGTAGCACTGTCTCGCTTGCTCATTCATGTGGCGCATTTATCCTACTCGCTCGCACGGATACCCATTGAAGCGCAATTTAATAACACATCTCATTCGCACCTTCCCTCGTTACTCATGTGCGCTGGCCTCTTCAATCGACTAGTGATGCAATTTGAGTTGAGTGTTGATTTCATTCCTGTGACGCGCGCGTTTATTTATTGCTAATATTATAATTTTAAAATACTATGCTGTATACAAAATCTGTTTAAGATGTGATACGACATTAACGGATCGCCTGAATGTTTATGGTGACCTGCCTAGATGGAGTCCACAAACGTGGACCCCCATTTACATCTCGTGCACCCCGATTTTTTTTTCTCGCTGAAATGGACCCCATGCGAATCGAAATCGACCCCTGGGGGTCCATATAGACCACTTTGGGAATCACTGGTTTACAGTAATAAACATTAGTAACAAATTCTAAATACTAAATTACATTAAATTATGGTATCAACAACTATCAATGTAAGAATTTAATTAAATAGTTACATAATATGTTTTGTCAAAAACGTATCTATAATGTATGTATTATATAATAAAAAAATGGTTTTTAAATCAAATAAAAGTATACATTTTCATGGTGAACAAGTTATTAAATCATGATAAAAATGTGACTTAAAAAGATAATAAATCACATCAGCGAATTACAGTCTAAATAAAATTGTAAACAAATAAAAACCTATAAAATTCGTAAGTAAAACTGTAAGGATACCTACCAATACACGGCCCGGTGGCATAGGGGTTAGGTCGCCTAATCTTACATTGTAAGGTCCAGGGTTCGATTCCCGGCTGGGTTACCATTTTCCGTTGGGATCAAATTAACGGAATTGCATTTTCAATTCTGTCCATCGAATGCAATAACAAGACACACACTTACAGGCAGACATCTTACACGCACACATACATATAACACGTCATAGCAGGGTTTGTTGTAAGAGATTGTCATATGACAATAAACCCGCCCAAAGTGTCATTTCACAATAAAGAGTATAAACAAACAAACACACACGCTAATGATTAGATTAGATTAGTTTAGTTTATTATACAGGTTGAGTTTTTAATTAGTGATATCCTTGAAGTGGGTGAATCAGAACGAGCAAATGAGCACTTTTATTAAAAAAGATAAGAAAAACAAAAAAAATATATTTTCGAAAACACTTTTTTTTTATTTGTAAAGTTTAGTGTTTTGAAAAATAGTATAAAAATAGTTAATCGCGTTGTGCCATCTAGCGGTAGGTCAAATCTCGCGAATATTGTTTATTCGCGGTATTTTACCTACTGCTATATGGCGCAGCGGGATCAACGCTTGTCAAACTTTTATTTATCAGCCAAGTTTTTAAATTCCAAAGTATTTTTTTAAATTCCAAAGTTTTTTTTCATTTTTTTTTAAAGTTTTCGAAATTGTTTTATCAGGAGTTGTTTATTTGCTCGTAGTGATTCACCCACTTCAAGGTGTCCCTAATTAAAAACTCACCCTGTATACTCACGGTACGGTGTATAAGCGTAAAACATAAAACAACATAGCTGATATACATACTAGAAGGCGGGTAGAGGTTTTCCTCATAACAAAATGCCCATCTTGTCGGTTGAATGCTGCAACGATATTGGCAGCCGCTCGGCTGAAGCTCTTTGAAGTTCTGGATCCGCGCCTGCTTTCTTAGATTATTACAGGATTAATTCTATTATCGATGTTTGGTTGCACAGTCCTTTACGCGTGTATCTATTATTTATACCATGTTTAACAGTTAAAAATAACACCTCATATTTTGCACACTGTTATTTACGTCACACGGCCAATATTATTTCTTGGTGTATGTCGGAATTGTGATCGTATTTTACATGGAGAAACGATGCAGCTGTTTTGTTGGAAAAAATATGACAAGCGATCCGTTATTGAAATTGGCCCTGAACAACTGTCATGCTAGCAATTGATCTCCTTCACTATGTGTTGTTAGTTTTGGCTGTTACATATTTAGCTATTGTGCAGTAGGTGCAGTAGAACTCCAATTAACCGAATCAATTGGGACCGAACTCATTCTGATAATAATTAGATTTTTACCGAAAAAAGCTCTATTTTAATTAATTAATGTTTGTATGTTGAAAATGGGAGAAACAACATTTTTTAAAGAGAAAGAGCGGATGGTCCCTTGTCTGCTTCAACATCGAAAAATTAAGGTTGGAAACTTCAATCTTT
Source organism: Micropterix aruncella (assembly GCA_944548615.1). Taxonomy (NCBI): domain Eukaryota; kingdom Metazoa; phylum Arthropoda; class Insecta; order Lepidoptera; family Micropterigidae; genus Micropterix; species Micropterix aruncella. The sequence continues at coordinate 31,767,919 of OX155951.1, forward strand.
CAAATTACTTATTTTTGTGGTTAGCCAACAACAGGTTCTTTGTCTTCGACCTCTACCAAATTTTCCTTAAAAGTTGCCTTCTATAATGGCGTTTCATGGTTTCGATAACAGACTGGTCCATTCGTTGCAACAAGCTTGTGACGTTTGGCGGTAAAAAGATTGTTTTAAACTGGGCATTCTAGAGTCTATCTAGATGTGACCACAAAACGTTTATACATATTATATTTCATTTAATTTAGTTCATGGAAATAATTTAATCTCAAGTATATTCATTATAATACCTATATATTATACCTAAAATTATAAATAAATATATTTATATACATACATAATCTACTTTGTCTCTTCCCTTAACATCACTTCCCTGATTCACTGATTCCCCCCATTCTCAAGCGGAAACAATATAAAATTATATTTCGTTCATTTTGTTTACATTATATATCCGGAATCACATTAATGGATTTTTGTCACTTTTAAATACGTTTTTATTGCATTGTATGTAGTTCTGTTTGGTTCCAGAATAAAATAAAATAAAATAAAAATAAAATAAAATAAAATTCCCTTTTCCATCAGTTCTTCGGTGCGATGATTTTGTGCATTATCAACAATCAGTATGTTTCCGACTTAATTTTAAATTCGAATAATCCGCGTTTCGGATAGTCGGACTTTGGATAATTGGAGTTCTACTGTATGTGTATTCTGCCCTCGCAGGCAAATAGACGTACCTACCTATGAAAACACAAAATGTTGGCAAATGAGGTATCAAATCAAAAACTACTTTTAAACGAAACCATTTTACTTTTCCGGCCCAGCAACCAACGCGGAGAGAAGGTACCTATTTTGAACGCGCAAAACTTAATTTTCGAGATGAAGACGGAAATATCCATTTTAAGCCCCCCTGAGACGTCTAAGACCATTTCCAGATAGAAGTCTGTCTGTGTTTCTGTCTGTCTGTGTGTATTCCTCCACGATAGCACCCAAACGCTTAACCCCTTGAGTATGATACGACCAAATCTGGTTCTGAAACAATTATCCGTTGAGTATGATACGACCAGATCTGGTTCCGCGTTTTTTTCACTTCTTTGACGTTCTCATGTTTATTAATAATTATCTAATTGTTTTACAAAATAATATTTCAATATTCTATATTCGAAATTTCAATGCAATCATTGTGCAGTTGTTCTTTTTATGATTGGTGTAGTAGTTTCGTAGTTATAGTACTTTAAGGTCGATGTCGCCGAAAATCCTGCAAAAGAGACAGATGCATCCATGAAAATACCCATTTACTCCAAGGGTTAACTTGATTGAAGTAAACTTTGGCATGCAGTTAAAAAGATTGTGGTTGAAATCAGTCCACCAGCCATATTTCAGCCATCTTAAAATATTGGACACAGATGTCTTGTTAGGCCAAAATCACATTGAATCAAACGTTTAATGCGTTGCATTCTCACTATCCGCGCTCGTAGCCGACTATCCCTTTCAATCAGATCAACCTCCTTCCAGAATGAAAAACATCACTCTTAGTCCTCGGCTAGTCTTTGGCTACTTGCCAGAAAAGTTTTGGGTTGACACAACCGATTTTTACTTTTACTTATGACTGCTCAAGCAATTTATATTAAAATCAAAAGAAGGAAACAGTTAAGGATGTTATTGATTACTTGCTTACTAACCGATTAGGTATAAGGAAAAAAAACAATAAATTGATATTTTTATTTTTTAATTATATTGATAAAAATCATAAGAAACTATAAAATAAATAAAGTACTTAAAAATTAATCACGTCTTAAAAAGTTTAGGTTTCAGTTTTTTTTTGTCAATTACATATTAAATTATTATTATTATAGTAGACAATAAGTATTCCGTCTTTATGTATGTAAGTATTAAGTACTTCAAACAATAAATATTCCGTTAGTTTGTTGTTTTTGGTGCGAATCATGAAACAGATTATGTTTTTTATTATTTCGTTATCCCACCATTGGTTTCATAACATCGCTTTTAATAAATGTTGTGGTTGAGGGTATTTTTTCATGTTCTTCCTTGCGTACAATAAAACTATTATACTCTCAGTGTCGTTTCTTATACATTAAGTTTGTTTGCTAAATATGTCTACCCTTTTTGCTCTATTTTTTACAATTTGTACCATAAACGATTTTTGGTTTTATTTAACGAAAAATTATAATCAAAAAAATATTGTTACCAACAGAAGGAACAGTTAAGTTTTAATTATTTTTCTCTGGACCTGACATATATGGTTGTCAACTACACCGGCGAACCTATCACTTCAGGAAATTTTAACGATTAGTCGTTCTTTCTCCCGTGAAGTGAACGCAGAAGACTTGGACAAAACAATCCACCATCAAACTCCGCCACATGCCCGTAAGAGGCCAACGCCTTAACCGCGAGATAACTAGGTGTGTTACCCAGCGGGCTTACACTCACGTCCTTACTTCCAATTGCGACTAGATTACCCCATCCCTCTATTGGTTACGAGTTCGAGGTCGCTTGCGCGGTCCTCTCCCTTACAAAGCGGTGAAACGGTGTATACCGAATCTATCGCGGACCACGGCATCCTTTGCCCGGCTGTTCACACAGGATCGGGTAGCCGATGGTCGTTTCAAGAGCAGTCGCCGTAAGGTCCGCAAGTACCCCCGCTCTATAGGAAACAGTACTGCTTCCAGACTCCCCCGACTGTTAGTCAGACTGTTGGGGAGCTAACGGGCCCATGACGAGGTGGCCACGATGACCCATGTGTTCAGGGTCGGTCACACTCACGGGTCAACACCCATCCGACGGCCTCCACGCATGGGGTGCGAACCTGGGTAGGACACTGGGTCAACCAGTCTCCCCTGGGAATCAAACATCTGGCGCTCCTGAACGGTCTCCGCACCGTGCGGCGCAAGCCAATCGATTGTGCTCTCCGACTAACAGTCGGGGGAGTCTGGGAACTGTATTGTTTCCTATAGAGCGGGGGTGGTTGCGTACCTTACGGCGATTGCTCTTGAAATGACCATTGGATTGGCCATCCGATCCCGGTTCAGAGCCGGGCAAAGGACGCCTTGGTCCGCGATAGATTCGGTGTACTCCGTTTCACCGCTTCGTAAGGGAGACGACCGCGCAAGCCACCTCGAACTCGGAACCAATCGAGAGACCGGAGAAATCTGGTCACAATTGGAAGTGAGGGCGCGAGTATCTCGAGCCCGCCGGGTTTATTCCTGGCTAACTCGCGGTAAGGCGTTGGACTCTCACGGGTTGTGGCGTAGCTAGACGTCGGATTTGTTATGTCCAAAGTCTTCTACGCTCACTGCAGTCCTGTGGTGACGGGCTCGCCCGTTGTAGTTGACATCTCAATATATGTTAGTCAGAGTGCACAGTCGATTGGCTTACGCCGCACGGTGCGCAGACCGTCCAGAAGTGCCAGAACGTTAATTCCTAGGGGAAACTAGCCCTAAGGCCAGAGTCCTACCCAGGCTCGCACTTCATGCGTGGAGGCCTCCGTATGGGTGTTGACCCGTGAGTGTGACCAACCCTGAACAGAATGGGCCTTCGTGGCCAACTCAGCAAGGGCCCATTAGCTCCCTCTCTGGACCTGACAGTAAAGAATGATCAAGGTCCACGCGGTGGCGGTGGATCTTGATCATTCTTTCCCGTCACACGTTTTTTTCTCCAATTATTTAAGAGCCATCCTTTGCATATGTGTGTACGCATACATATATCAATTACTTCAGATACGCTTTCTATACTGATCAATCATTCTTTCGTAAATCAATTCATTTTAATTAACCTACATTTTAAAACTCATTATCGTGGATTAATTCTCTCGCCTACTTTTAAATTCCGAAAATAGCGTTGCAAGAGCAACTCTTTTAGCCACCATTACGTAAGCATTGCCGATTTCAGCAGCCAATCGGTCAGCGGGCCGCTAACGAACGTTTCGTGAAAAGATAACGTTGAAATATCGCGCGAGATGAAACGGGCTCGTCAGGAAAAAAAACACATGTCCGGTAGCCCACGCTCAAACAATAAAACACTTTTTACGTCATAAATTACTAAGACGAGGTGTAGTGGCCGTCGACAAATTATGGCGAAGGTGTGAAGACGATGCGACGCCGCTTTGGAAACCAACTTGGTTTATTTAAAAGCAGCCGCTGCCCGCGGCTTCGCCTCGCTTGGAGCTTCGACTCGAGTAGTTAATTTGAATAGGTTTGCATGTATTTGCCTTTTCACTACCTATAGATGAATAGTTTAATCAATTAGGTTACAAACTTTCCCGTTTACATGATTTTCTCGTAAATTATACAAGTAAATATATTTAAAAAAATAAAATAACACGACAGCCGTTACAGAAAGGGAACTATTGTATTAATAACAAGGTAGAGAGGACGAGTAAAGTATTGAACATAACAACAAAATAAGGCTGATTTTATTAAATATATTCTTTATATTTGATACATTGCTGCAATGCATCTTTCATTATCTTAATGACATTTGATTGAAACCTCAAATAATTATATAAAATTTAACGCCCTCTATACTCATTTGTATGTACTCTTTTGAACTATCTTTTTACATTAGTACCATTACTGGTCGCTTGATGTAATTTAGTGTTTATTAGTGTAAATAAAATTGATGAGAGCGATTTGACCCCCTTCCCATATATTGAGCGATTTTTGCCCATAATCAACCACTATCCTGAAGGTCTAAGCTATTCAAAAATATATATTTCTTTGAGGTACCCGATTTTCCGTTGGAATCATTTGTAGCACTTTACTTGTAATTACTTGTCATTATTTTATTCCTGATTTTTAAAAGTATTTATGGTTTATGTGTTAATCCATATAGTTATACGAGTGGTATTACCCGGCGTTGCCCGTGTTATATCTTTTCTCAAATACCAATGTATACCAATTTTCTTGGCGATCGGTTGAGCAGTATAGAAGTTGGTGTGCTGCAGCGCCGTCTAGTTGAAAGTTGCAACAAAGCGGATATATATAAAAACCTTAACCATGAAAAAATACATATATATGCCAACTTTCATGGTGATCGGTCAAACGGTTTCGGAGTCTATTAAACTCGGACAGACGGGCATACAGATATACCAACATCCATTTTTATATTATATTTTTTTGGCCTGTTTTTAAAATTTAAACTTTGAATGCCTATATCTCGCTTATTTATAGAGACCAACACAATTTTCTTCCAGATTTAGCATTAAAATGAAAAAAATTGGAGAGAGGTTCCTATACTGCAGTTATTCCACTTTTATAACTATGTGATAATACTTACATGTATATATTTTAATTAAAGAGTTTTGAACAATGAAGCACAAATAATTAAAAAGCAGGAATAATTTCACTGTATTACCTTCACAATATTTTGAATTTAGAATAACGCTTGGCCGACTATGATGTTTGTAGGTTTAACATAGCAGCGCCATCTATGGATTACTCAATAGATAACGCCATCTGTTAAAATCGTTTGGAACTAACAGATAATTGCGAATGTCAAATAATAGACATTGCAATAAAATAATATCGCGACTGTATTAAGACGTAAGCTATCCTATCTTTCAAGTTGGATCAAACTGCACATTGTGTGCAAATTTGATTCAAATCGGTTAAGTAGTTTAGGAGTCCATCGCGGACAAACAACGTGACACGTAATTTATATATATTAAGATGTATATTTCCGGAATCAGACCTTTCTGTGATAATATATATTTATGTTAATTTATTGACATTTGGACATTTAGGCAACTACTTACTTAATATTTGGGCATTTAATGTACCCTATGATATTCGGGATGACATAGCGATTTTAATAATACCGTATATTCTATTAATGTACCGTATGGCATTCGGAATGACTTAACGATTCTAATAACACCACACACTTCTCAATCGGTTGAAGCGTTTAGAAGTTATCGTGGAATAAAGAAACGGAAAACATGAACCCTGAACACATTACACTCATTTTTGTTGGGCTGTCGTGTAAAAAGTAGCCGCTGCCCGCGGCTTCGCTTCGCGTGGCGCTTCGACTCGAGTAGTTAATTTGAGTAGGTCTGCGTTTATTTGCCTACCTATCGATAAATAGTATCTTAAATTTGATCGCAAACTTTCCCGATCACATGTTTATTTCATAGATAAAAACAGGTGTAAATAGAGCATTAGATTGCTCAATGGCGTACTACGTTTTGGCCGCTAGGGTTTTACTACGAGAAGCAGCGTGAAGATAACACTCTTAGTTTTAAACATTGATTAATCTTCACTTATGTTCAGTAGCCCTGTACGGTACTCAAAATAAGACAATAATGTAATACCAAACGATTTTTTAAGTCTTAGCTCTTATCATTTTATTATTATTTACAAAGGTATGTCAATTATAATACAGGTTTCAATTCATAATAATTAGGCGCTTTGATGTTCAAATAGTCTAATAGATGGAATTCTATTTTTTCCGTTTATTTCTGTGATATAATCAGCATATAAAATGCAATCGATGGTACTAATAATGTATATGTTATTATTGTTGTCATTGGTTTATAATCAGTCAATCTTGTATAACAAAAAACATTCATTATCAATGTTATGATAGATGGCCAAATTAATTTCTATTAGTTTTACTGGATAACGCTAACAGCGCCACCTGCATGTCGCCAGCGAAGAAGGGTTGTTAAACCGTACTATGGTATTGAGCATTCTAATACCCTATATAATTAATGATATTGTGTACCTTCTTAAATTACTAATTGCTGCTTTATATACAACATGGTTAGTTCTGTTGATATGCAAAAACAGTGTCAGCTCTGCTCACCCGGGAGGAAGCCACATAAAGATGACCATGAGAGAAGCAGCTCGTCGTAAGATCTACAGCTGCAGCTGGAAGCTTTTGCCCCTGAGATTTGTTAATCGTCATGGCGAGCGTGCGCTCACCGGGAGCTTCAGGCGTTTCAGTTTTCGGTGTCAGTAGGCTTAAATCATAGCAAATTGAATCTGCGTGAAAAAAATTAAGAATAACTTTTCTTTGGGAAAATATCTTATAAATTAGGCACATGCCGAAAAAAGTGCAAAAAAATCGCTGCTTTTTTAGCATTAGATACGCAGCTCATATCGGTATTTCGAAGCTGCAAACTAGGTCCTATTGGCATAGACCCTAACAACGTATTAAAAATCAGTTGTGTTACCGCAAGACCCTCTCCCCGAACCCCCAAACTTTCCTAAACTTTCCACCCCCTCCCCCCCAAACCTCCCACTTCCAAACCCCCTTTTGCATCCTGAGCACTTGCGTATCTATTAAAGCACTCTAGATAAGGCGGGGTAGAAACCCACGGAAGAAGAAGAATATCGGAAGAAGACGAATATTTTCATCCGGAACGTTATACATCCTGACTACTTGGTCGACCCCCCCCCCCCTCTAACCCCCCCCCGATAATTATTGATTACGACAGCAAAGCTTAGTATTTTTGTAGTATTTCCGTGATATTAAAATGGCTATTTTATAACATGGTCCGTTTCACGGCTAGCCTCGGGCGGCTGACGTTATTATTTGATTAAAATATATGTCGTTTTTTTGTGTGTCGCTAGTATAAGAGATATTTCAACCAAAATATAACAATGTGGTTTCGACCCTACGACGCACCTGTGTACCGAATTTTGAGATTATTGTATGACTAGAGCGCCCTCTGGTGGACCGATTTCAACCACAATGCACAACCACTTTTCAACTCTTGCCATGACCAAATGATGCCTGCATGCCAAATTTCAGCTCGATCGGATGAAGCGTTTGGTCTCTATTGTGGAGGAATACACACAGACACAAATACACAAAGACACACAGAAGTGCGTTCACAATACTTTTCTTTGCCAGTAAAATAAATTTACCACTCCATGCAAGGTCGAGGCCTTTTTCGTGTACAAATCGACTGGCGTATAATGTTACGTTCAGAATAAAATTCCTTGGTTCAAAATGAACCAAATAAAATATTTATAAACTCTTCAGTCATTACAACAATCCTTTTGACAGATTCAATAAGACAGATAAAAACGTAAGTGGGCATAATGAGCTTATGCTCATTATGCCCACTTATGTACGTTGCTCATTTATGCTTTTATAAGCATAAATGAGCTATTAAAACACGGCAACTGATATTCCCTTAAAGCAGTTCCCCGAAACTAAATTAAGATAAGTAAACAAAATGAAACTAATATTAAACATAATCTTCAACAAAAGTAGAGCAGGTGAAAATAAAACACTCGACACCGATTCCCAAAGCAGGTTAAATATGTGGGTTTTCCTATATTGCAAACGCCAAATATACTAGAAGTGCTATAATTGGCTCCACTGTTGGCGACACGCAGTCTGCCGTAGACGCCAAAACAGAAGTAAAACCGTAATAAATCGGACGAAGCACAATAATAATTCGAACAAAGTACAATAAAAATCAGTCGATTAACAAAGAAGGAACATCATTAGCATAATTTTATATTAGGGTATGAACAAGTTGGAAGCTTCTCGGTAGGTATTTTATAAAAAGAATAATTAATGGCGTTTACTCACAATAATCCCAATTCGGATTTTGACTCTTGTTATTATAATGAGTCATGTTAGTGATTCATTTTTTTTGCACAAACTAAGCCTAGAATACTTCTGTAGAATAATAACAACATGAAATTGAAGACTATTGCGGTTGATTGACATTAAAAATAAGATAAATCGAATTAACCGTGTGGAGTTTCTAGCATCCGACGTTTCGGCAATGTTGCAACCGCCGTTGTCCGGGGTAGACTGAAGTGCTGTTAATTGCCAACCGTTGTTTTGCAGGTAGGCAGCAACTGCTGCTGTTATCAAGCAGATTATAAAGGTGGCGGGGCGACGGGTTCAGCGCGCGTGAATGTTGAAAATGCCGTGCACACAACACTCACTGATGGAACACATGAAAGCTGTTAAAAACGTTCAGCGAGAAAAATCGGCAATCTGCGTACACATATTGGAGAGCGGAACTAACCGATGGGTGCAAATTCAAAATCCCATTATGCTATCCAAAGAACAATTCTTCATTCCCCGCATGATCCAAGGCCATTGAAATAAAAAGAACCCCGAACATTAATAGAGACGATGGTTTCAAATGCCCTACTATATGAAACCCACGTCTTAGAATCTTCCTTATGGCCAACGCCGAGCGCAAGGACTTCGTAACACAAGATATAGTGAGTGTTGCGTGTACGGCGGATTGTTAAAATTCACGCTCGCCCTTCAACCGTTATAATCAGTGTAGTAACAGCAGCAGTTTGCGCCTACCCACAGAACAACGAATGACAATTGACAGCACTACAGTCTACCCTAGACAACGGCGGTTGCAACATCGCCGATACGTCGGGTGCTACAACTTCCACGCGGTAAAATCGTTTTGTCTTATTTATAATGATATAACACTTTTACAAAAAATCCTGCATCGAGAAGAAATGAATTCCGCATCGAAATTTATGATGCAAAAACATCTACACTGATTTCGTAACAGCAAAATTTATGGTAAAGATTACTTATTATTCAACTCCTGACCGAATTAGATATACCAATGAACGTAAAATTACGTCATTAGATTTGAACGAAATGAAGATTAAGTGCTCATGTGGTTCAAGATCAAATATAGACCATGAACCCTATAGCTAAAAGTAATGCTGAAATAGCCGAATGCCGTACATAAAATACACATTTATTGACTAAATGCCTCTTGCGTAATGCATACCAATGATGTCTATAAATAAATTAGGATTATACTGTTAACAAGTAAATATATAAAAGTAAATATATTAAAACAAATTAAAAACGGAACTGCCGTTACAGAAAGTGAACTATTGTATTTAAAATTATTTTTATTACGGATTTTTATGAAATTGTTGTGGTTAATGAATTCATCCATATATATATAGGCATATTTCCGGAATGTACTCAATCAGAGCTTTCATTAGACACTAAACACGATATATTTATGTTAATTTAGGACATTTATACAAATATTTTTTGACATTTGGACAGTTTAGGTACTCTATGACACTCGCGATGACATAACGATTCTAACAATTTTAAACACTTCTAAATCAATTTAAGCGTTTAGAAGTTATATTGGAATAAAGAAACGGAAACATACATAGATGAATCCTAAACACATAACAATCCTTTTTTGAGCAGTCGTGTAAAATTAATAACAAACACGACTCCCGTTACAGAAAGTGAACTATAATATAATTAAAATAAAGTATATAAAATTATAAATATTTATATATAATTATCTTCTTCTTCCTCTTCATCATCAGCGTGCATTCGCCCAACGTTGGGCATACGCCTCTCCAATCACTCTCCATCCGGATCGGTTGTCCGTTTCCCTTATCCAGACAGGTCCAGCTGTCTCCTTGATGTCATCGGACCATCGGGCCGGGGGTGTGCCCACACTTCTTCTGCCTAGCCGGGGACTCCACTCTAAAACGCGCTTGCTCCACCGTTCGTCGTGTCGTCGGGTCACGTGGCCGGCCCAAGCCCATTTCAGCTTGGCCATTCTTTGACCCACGTTGACCACCTTCGTGCGCTGTCTGATGAGCTCGTTTCGGACTCGATCGCGCAACGATATGCCGAGCATGACTCGCTCCATGTTACGCTGCACCACCTTAAGCTCGTGGATCATCCCAGCAGTCAGTGTCCATGTCTCACCATACGTCATAGCCGGTAACACGCACTGATTATACACCTTTGTTTTGAGCGATTGGGGAATTCTTGACTTCAGCACGAAGCTCAGCTTCCCGAAGGCTGCTATAATTATATATAATTATAATTATATATAATTTAATTATAAATAAACATGTTTTTTTTACGGGTTTTTATGAAATATTTGTGGTTTATCTATTTATACATATTGAAATATTTGTGGTTTATGTATTTATCCATGTATTTCCGGAATGTACTCAATCAGACCTTTCATTTGACACTAAACATGATATATTTATATTAATTTATTGTCATTTGGACATTTGGACAACTACTTACTTGATATTTGGACAGTTAAGGTCCCCTATGGCACTCGGAATGACATAACGATTTTAATAATACCACACACTTTGAAATCGGTTTAAGCGTTTAAACGTTATGGTTGAATAAAGAAACGGAAAACATACGTAGATGAACCCTGAACACATTACACTTCTTTTTGTTGGGCAGTGGTGTAAAAAGTAGAATAAATTCAGTAAAATTTTCATGAGGCTTATTATTGCTAATGTGTATTTTCCGCTGAGTTCGCACTGACAACCTCAACTGCACAGTACGAAGGACAAAGTTGACGATACAATTCCCACCGACCCATATTTACCCAGAGTGCGTGTACAAGGTTAATTGAGCAAAACGTAATAACATTCATTGTTCGGAAATAGCGCATACAGACCTTCCTTTATGTCCAGCAGTTGAAACCGCTATACGTACATAGGTTGCTCTCACGTTTTATAGTATATGGTAGGTATCGATTGGAAAAATACTTGATGTCACCGATATTAGTAATGAGATTAAAATTTATAATGAAACATTCAATGTTTACATTTTCCATGCAAAATGTATAGCAGATTATATCCTTTTTAAAATCTGAGATGAAAGGAGACCATTTCAGCTATACAAAAATAACACAGTATATCCTTAGATATTGCCATAATATTTCCATCGCCAAAAGTGTGTACGAAAATAGGAACGAGCGCTTGCCAGTATTTGTGGAAGTTGTAATAATCGCCAAGGTTTATCAAATATATAGTAGGCAAACAAGTGATTCTGCAGATTTCGTCGACTCCGGGATGATTGAAATATGAACCAAAACGATCGCGACCGCCAAACGCCGGCGCGGCGCACAGAAGGTTAAGACAGTAAATTTTAATAAATAAAAACCGAATAAAAATTTACCTAATTACTGTTCTGCGGATAAATACCCAAACTGATCAAAGACAGCTATAATCTATTACCAAACAAACATTACAAAAATCGGATCTGTCACCACAATATTTTCCCGACAAGTACACAAGTCCTCCCCGTCCACCCGTCCCCCAACCCCCAACTCCCTACCCTCGGAGAGGGCACACACTCTTTCTTCGCGCGCCAATTCGTAGTATATTTGTAGTATTTCCGTGGTATTAAAATGGTATTAAAATTGTTGTAGTATTTTCTCAAATATGGCGGACTTTAAATATTATTTGTGTCGCTTGTATACGAGATATTCTAACGTGGTTTCGGTCAACAAGGCATCTGTGTACCGAATTTCAAGTCTGTCAATCTAATATTTGGAGATTAAAGTATGACTAGCGCGCCCTCTGGTAAATTAATTTCAATTACAATCTTTTTAACGCTTGCCATGACCAAATGATTCCTGCATGCCAACTTCAGCAGCTCAATCGGATGAAGCGTTTGGGCTCTACCGTAGGGGAATAAACACCCACACCCACGCAAACACACAGACAGACACACGGACATACTTCAGTCTGGCAATGCTCTTAATCGTCTAGTGGGGGGGTTTAAAAATGCGCGTTCACAATACTTGACCTCCTCCTCGGTTATGATTATTATTATTATCAACAATTATGAATTCTTATCAAAATAAGTTAATTTATCGTCTCAAGTGTTTAAAACAAAAGACTTTTCCCTATTACTGCAAATAATTTCCCTTTTACTGCATAAATGGTTAAAGAGATAATACAACATAGGTATAGTATGGAACCGCGACCGTATCTTGGGTTGGAACTCCTGAAAGACAATATATTTTGGTACCAAATAATAACATTACATCTAATATAGTATACAGAGAAGTTTTGAACAATTAAAATAAACATAATTTATCCAATGATTATCATTTTATTAACTCATTTGAAACCCGGTAATATAGCCAAATTGGCATGCAAATACATACATACATATGCAGTAAAAATATAACCCTCCTTTTGGCAGTCAGGAAATAAATCATAGCACTCAGTACTAACCGAACCAAACTCATAATTTCATCACAAGTAAAAATGTTTACCGCCCAACGAAGTGGGCACGGGTCAGCTAGTACAGAATAAATGCTATCATTGATTATTCTAGATTATTATTTATTATTATTTATTATTATTATTTATTAGTTTCAAATAGTATTCAAGGGCATTACAGATGAATCCAATTCGCCCTTGATAATTAAAGCTGGAGTGTAAGTCAAAAAATAAATGACTACATAACTAAATTAATGCTAACATTGAACAAGAAAAAAACATAAAAAAATAAAACTAAATAAAAGACAGATTATGATAAACATGAGATAGCAGGGAGTTGCCTTTTTAGCTGCCAAAGGGATAGACAAAAGATATCTATTTCCGTGGGTAAGGAATTAGGAAGAGCTATAACCCTTCGCACTGGCCTGTCTACAAAAATATTTGTACGGTGGTACGGCACATTAAACAATAGATGCGATCTCCTCGCTGTGTAATTTACCGGTACGTACAATTCAAACTTACATAGTATCTCTGGCAAATAAATCGTTCCTTGAATAAGTTTATATGCAAATATAATTAGTGAAATATATCGACGAGTTTCAAGACTGTTGTATCCTACCTGGTTATAATTTATATAACCAGTTTGTAGAGTATAGTAGGTTCTGGTGATAGTAACACAGTGGATGTAAACGTAAAAGTCATCCAGGATTGTTAAATTTGTTTGATTAAGTGTGTTTCTAACATTATTTCAAAATGAGTACACGCGACTATAGAGTCCGGTCTCTCACTTACAACATTGTTATACGATTAAAGTTATTTATACTACAGCAATACTAATATATTTTATGGATAGAAGCATTCGATGGCGCTGTAAATGCATCGAGAATGTAAATTTCAATATTTATTTGGTGTAGTAATACGAATATACGTCAGTATACAATTTTACAACTTACGAGGTGGTACGGTACTATGCTGATAAAATATTTGACATTGAGTCAATAGCAGAAAATTAATACATAGCATAGTCCACTGGCAATGTCACCTAACTAGGCCAGCACCTGTTCTAAACATTTTTTTGTGCTTACTTAAAACTATACTTATAGAGGTGTCTTATATCCTTTCATCAATGAATTTACTATCTTTATATTTTTAAAAATAAAATGAGAAATTAATTATTGAAGAAGAGAAATCAAAACACAAACCATATTTAAAATAAATAATACTATAAATTAGGAGTGGATATATAAAATAACAAAGAGTAGAGTCCAATCAGAATAAAATAAACAAATAAAAAATATAATGATTATTTGAAAAAAAGTAACTTTGCTATTTACTTATAAATAAGACGAAGAAAGATAAAAATTAAATTGAATATTAATTTAATACTATTTAAAATAAGAAGGCAATAAATAGACTACCAGCCATGCTGAAAGCAGCCTTTTATGGCACTGCATGGTTGAAAACCTTGGGGAATTGAATATATAGCGCGGACCATTATATATCGTCTTTGGAATACCTAGATAATATAGTGATTTTTATGAGAAATTATTTTTTTAAACATATATATGTATAGTTAAAAATATGTATAATTAACCCTTAGAAAGCCAGCCATGGGAATGAAACCAAGACGGCATGTTTTCAACCCTCGAAATTTTCTTCGTATGGGCGTTAGTGCACGCATACTAATGTATAATGATGGCTTATTCAATGAAGGCGACTGTTTTCGCAAATAATTACATAATTGCATAAATACGGAGATAGGCCGTCCGCTAGTTGTCGCAATGGAAAAAAGCCACCGATCGGTAATATTAGCGTTCCAGCGTGATAATAAGATCAATAATATGCATTTTGAATCCTATCAAAATGTAAAACTGATGTTGTGCAGGCTTGTATAAAGTCAACCGCCTTATCTGCCTTCATTTAACTAAGGAATAAAAATATTTGACTCCGACTCCCGCACTTGTTTATTAAGTAACGATTCGCAAGTAAATCAAGCCCTAAAAATATGGGTTGACTAGCTTTTTGCCATTCGTGTGCACCAGGTGTTCTCCCTTTTTTATGAAATTCTCAAATAAGTCTCATTTATGTAATACAAATATTTAATTTTTAGAGTGCACTTAAGACTTATAAAAATATTATCAACTTTTAAGCGTTGGCCAACTGTGCTACGTTACAGCACACCCACAGCCCCAAGCGAATCGCGCAATCGAAGTTACCGCGATAGAGAGCGCATGAATTATTTTTGAAGTGAGCGTTTGGAAGAGCGCCAGCGCCATGATAATTTACGGAAATTTAAAGGTACATAAATCGTCTTTTGGCAATGAATATAGTTTGGGTTGGGTCAATCGTTAGATGCCCACGTCACCTTTGAAAGAATGGTGTGCAACTTTGAAGCAAAGAGTATTGGACATTTTTAGTATATATTTGCTTTGAAGGCTGGGGAGCTAATGGGTCCTTGCTGAGATGGCCACGAAGATCCGTTCTGTGCGGGGTTGGTCACACTCACGGGTCAATACCCATCCGACGGCCTCCACGCATGAAGTGCGAGTCTGGGCAGGACTTCGGCCTTAGGGCTAGTTTCCCCTAGGAGTCAACTTTCTGGCGCTCCTGGACGGTCTGCGCACCGTGCGGCGTAATCCAATCAATTGTGCACTCTGACTTACAGTCGGAGGAGTCTGGAAGCAGTTCTGTTTCCTATAGAGCGGGGATGGTTGCGGACCTTACGGCGACTGCTCTTGAAACGACCATCGGCTACCCGATCCTGGGTGTGTCGGAGCTTGGCGGTGGCCTGTTTTGTCCAAGTCTTCTGCGCTCACTTCACGGGAGATAGAACGAACAATCGTTTAAACTTCCTGAGGTGACGGGTTCGCCCGTTGTAGTTGACAACTCTATTTGCTCTGAAGGCTGAATGAGTTTAGTATACTTAAATTATCGTATACATAAGTATACATACGTTTACATCAATTAATTTCTACATTGGTGAAACAGCAAAACCTCTAAATTTTCGTTTAAATGATCTTAGGGGCTCTCTAGACGATCAAGCATGCTTGTCAAGTATCGCGTCGCGGGATGGAAAGGGATCGTAAACCGCAGGAAATATGCAATTATATATTTTTTTATATTTACCAATAATGCCTAATTTTGTAGTTTTATACCAGGGAGTTATGTCATTCGTCAAACAATTACGTCTAATTAACGTGACTCTCTGGTATAAACTACGGTATTATTACAGTATAGGAACCTCTCCTAGATTGTTGATTTTTAACGTCACCAGACTACATCCACCACGCTGATTCCAAATCTGTGATAATCTTTATTCGGTCTCAAGAAATAAGCAAGATATAGGCATTCAAAGAAGCGCCAAACCCATACATTTCGGAGGGTTAAGTTAGTTTTTTTTAAAACAACCTTAAAAACTGTGTTTAAAAAAACTTTTTTTTTTAATGTAAATTTAGTCTCGAAATTTTACGCGTCCGAAGCTTTTTACATTCACATTTAGCATTACAATGATCGAATCTAGTAGTATTTCTTTTTTTTTGATTTCTGAGAAAGGTTCCTATACTGCAATAATTCCTAAACTACAAAATTAGGCATTGTTGGTAAATATTTTAAAAAAATGCATATTTCCTGCGGTTTACGATGCCTTCCCAGCCCGCGGCGCGATGCTTGACAAGCATGCTTGATCGTCTAGGGAGCCCCTTAGTTGCTAGGGCACACAATTTAAGTGTTGATTGGCGTTTTAAAGTACAAATCATTAGGTGCCTTGGCAATGAGGTGTAAAATAATGGAAACTGATTTTCATCTATATTTTAGGATCTTGTAAAAATTCGGAACCTAATAAACAAAATTTACAACGTATCATACCACATTCACTCCGCGACTATTTACAGGGTGCGGCAGTCAAACCTGCATTTTTGGAAAGGGTGGGTGAGCCGTGAAAGTGGGTGGGGTGAATCGCCAAGTTTACTATTGTGTTCTACACTTCGAAGCGTTTCATTCGCCATGGAACAGTGGTCTAAGCAACAACGGCTGTTCTCTGTGAAAGCGTTTTATCGAAGCGATTTAAAAAATAAAGCGAGCAAGCTGTGACCGTGATTGCAGATAGCCTTTTCGAAAATGTTACGCAAATTTTTCATTCCTCGGCTTCGTCAACATGTTGTTAATAATGAAACTTTATTTCATCAAGATGAGGTCACAAGCCATTCAGTCCGTGTGAGCATGGGTGTTCCTAATGATATTTTAACGAATGAAGCGATATCCCGGAACGGAGCGATTACTTAGTTTCCCCGTTCACCCGACCTCACAGCATGCGTTTTTTTGTGTGGGGGTACTAAAGAGTAAAGTGTACTAAGAATGACCTCGTACGGTTGAAGAACCTCAAGGCAAGAATACAGCTGGAAATCGATAAAATTCCTTATCGTGTGCTCCATGATGTGATGAACAACTTTAGAAAACGCCTGTAGGAATGCCTTAATCGGGAACGAAGTTTTATTTATTTATTTTTATTTTATAGCAAACTTACAGATAGTAAATATATGATACTAGTATCTTAAAAACATATTTAAACGAAACAAATTTACTATCCTATGAATAGTTTGCAATGCTTGCATTACACATTAACATAGAAATAAGATGAACACGTTTATATTAGAAAAAAAATAAAGCTAATAATAATATAGGGGTAAGAAAATAAATAATTAAATAAGTTGTTAATAAGGTTATTTGGATAGAGCAAAATAGAAGTATGAGTAACTGGATAGTAATATTTATCATATATAATATGATATAATACAATATCTTAGTATGTTATAATATAATAATCATATAATACAGTACATTAGGACGGCAGTTAGTGAAATCTTAAAAAGTAGGAGATAGGCTATATAGGTATGATCGAATCTTTTATTATATTTATGGAATCATAAAATACCTACATCTTATCCTTTAGTTTACACGATTTATCAAAACGCGACACATTCTGGCAAGACGTTATCTTAATGATGTCATCTCAGATGCTTTTTAACGTAGATTAAGATAGCAACAATAAAAAACAAATATGCATCCGTATATTTTTGAAAGTCATTTCAAAAATGCAGGTTTGAAAGCTTTCATTAATTAGTATTTTTTAGACATATAGTTATTGACTTTGATTGACTGCACTCTACACTATTGCATTTTGATTGACTGATATAAAATACTATTTATCAATCATCAATTATTTTATTTTGTTGTTAGTTGAAAATTCAATGAATTGTTCTATTAATATGCTTGAAAACATTAAAATGACGAAATATTGATTTTATATCAATTTTCAATATACATTATTTTTAAGAGCATAAACCACTTTTTCTTAAAACCCTTCCTGTATTATCCTATTATCATTATATTTGTTGAATCGTGGCACTAAGAACTGCGTTTGCGACGCAGTTATGGCGAAAAGGCACAGGTATACCTAAGAGTGTTCGACCACGATTGAATACGTACCTGTCCCATACACGGTAATTTAAAAGCACCCTATGAGTCTAATGATTTTATAAAAAAAAACTGTTGTCTTACGTGTATCCCTAAATACATATTTAAATAGCTGGAGTTATTCTAATGTGGATCAACAATTCGTGATTGATTTGTCCAATAGTATATAAGTATACTCTTCCTGAAGTTCACAATTTCAATCAACAAAAAGTAGATATTAATTAAGTATATAATAAAATCATTAAGATTTTGGCAGAATAAAGTATGGTACCTATCACTAGTGATTAAAGTATAGTCTAGTCTAGTATAGGACTAGTCTATAATTACTAGTAATTCTGGACTAGTATAAAGCCTAGTCTTTATACAAGGTAAATATTCCAAAATATTGAACAAAAATCTTATAATGAAATGAAAAATATAAGGATAATGGGCTCGATTGCGTTTCTTCATAATATAATCGGAAAATAGTTCATGCGAACAAGACAGAGCAGTACAAGCGGAATGTAAAATGAACGATCGTATATTTTCCTGCACAAAGACTATTGAACATGCCGAACATAAAACCATCTGAATTAGATTGAAAATATTTCATGTGGTTTTGGATTTTCGATATTCGAGTGGTATTTTTATGGTGGAAAAGTGACAACCGTTCATTTTATATTCCGCTCTAACATAGCACGCCCTGTCTTGCTGGCATGAACTAATTGCGATTTTAGTTCACGAAGAAACGCAATCGAGCAGCCTTATTTGTATTCAAAGGTTAAGAATAGCGTTGCCGTAAACTGAAGTATAATATTTTCTATTGAAGTATAAAGACAACTCATGAAATACCCAAAACCCATATTTCTGTTTTATTTTTCCTCTCCTGACATGACCATATATTAAGTAGATCTGCAACAAAAACTTTACTGATAGAAAATACTAAAATGTAAAAGTCAACTTACAGGTTTACTATAAATGGATGATTTATCTCAGCGAGGATGTTCTTCTCATTTTTCACATGCTCAACTTGCTTGAGCCTGATGACGTCAGCCATCGCCAATATTTTCATGGCCAGGTAACAATCTGCAGCTTTATCTCTGCATAGGCAAACGCGGCCAAATGTTCCAGTTCCTGTAGACAACAAAAAACAAAATTGGTAACGAGCTATAATATTACATTCACTTCCCGTAGCTAAGTCAATTTGCTAGTAATTTCCTGTCGAGAAACTGGCGTATTATGCAATAACAGCAAAGTAAGCGAACAGCTGACCTAGAAAACCTCATTATAGAGTCAAGTGTGGTTGAAACTTTAATAACAGCTGCAGCCTTATTTCTAGGGATCGTAACTTTATGGGCTTTCCGCGAAAATGTTGTTGTTTGCATTTTAGCCCATATTGTTCTAGCGTATATAAATTTCTGGATTTGACGCAGTTGTATTGCTTTAAAACAATACGTCTTTTCAAAAAAATCACTGGAGATGAATATTATCTTTTCCCGAAAACTTTTAAGTGCCGAAACGACTAACGTCTTTTGGACAACGTCACTATAGCTTTCTTCCTCCAAGAATGACTAATATTACGAGTGACAAGTAAATACATTAAAAAGGATTAAAAAAAACACGACTACCCTCACAGAAAGTGAACTATTGTATTTATAATTATTTTTATTACGGTTTTTAATTAAATATTTGTGTACTTATCAATATAGATACATGTGTACTCAATCAGACCTTTCATTTAACACTACTTAACACGATATATTTGTGGTAATTTATTGACATTTAGACATTTAGACAACTACCTACTTGATATTTAAACAGGCACCCAATGGTACTCATGATGACATAACAATTCAATAACAATACCAAACACTTCTAAATCGGTTCAAGCGTTTAGGAGTTATGATGGAATATAGAAACGGAAAACATATTATATAGATGAAACGAACCCATTATCTTCTTTTTTTGTTGTGCAGTCGTGTAAAATACCATTGGAGACGAATGTTATCTGTTTTTTATGAATATTATGATTTTAAAAAAAAAACACAGTGAGGGAACAGGTCGTTATAAAGAAAACTTAAAAACTGTCTTTTGGACAACGTCACTACAGCTTTATTCCTTCAAGAATTGCTAATATTATGATAAAAACACATTGGGAATAAGAAGAAAACAACAAACTATCACCTTTCATTATGGCTAATAAACCTTGGTAGATGAGAGAAAAAAAAGAGACAATAATTACAATTTTCAAATTTCACGTGGTAAATTCGTTTTCTATTATTTATGTATTATTAACTTCAGGGGAGACTGGTTGAAGTAGCGCGTGCCGCAGTGCGGGCAGTCGCCGCAGATGGTCTACCAATTATTATTATTACTTATTTATTATTGTAAAACTATTAGAGTCTACTGAAAATTTCATTTTTAACCTAATTTAACACTGAAATTTTGTTTTGGAAGTTATGTATTTTATAATCATTTGTTTTGGCGTTCTCCTTTAAACAGGCTCTATCTGGTTAGAAGCGACACAAACTATGTTCAAGTACCAACGGTGTGTTTTTTGTGATCTAATATAAAAAATAAATAAATAAAAAATATGAATAGTTTATTAGGTTGTATATTATGTATAGTATTTTCCATATTGTATTGAGTAACGAACACAAATTTAGATTTCTCTGCGTAATTAGCGTCACAGATCTTGCGCAATTTCTTCCCGTGTTTGTTTGTTTCCCCTTCAAGATACAATCCTCCAATTAAAATTGAGAATTCCCCTTCAGTAAAGGCTCTTTTGATGTCAGTAAATTATATTAATATGCTCAATGCCGACAGGAATAACCAACCCAAACTCGGAATAATCCTTTCGGTTCACCACGCATTATCACGATGCGCGATAAATGTTGTTAATTTGTGGGGAAACTATGAACAAAAGTTTTCAAAACCTGACACCTGAAGAACGACGTCGTAATTCAAAATATCGCCTCTTTGAGTTGCACGCGCCAGACAACGATTTTTCCCATAGTACATACGAGGTTAATTTTCCGGTAGTAATGAAGACGTATCTTACGAGCTTAATTTTCGGAGATATTCAATCGAAGAATAATGTCAACATTAATAGGCAACAACGAATAGGCTGTACCAGAATGGCAATAACTCACACCATCCTTCATCTATATCCTCACATGCAGCTGTAATATTTATTTCACTTACTGATAGAACTATCATAATATGATAAATTCATTCTTATTTATTTTACAGAAATTCATTCACATACACCAACTTTTGTTCATGTAACTATTTTGGGTAATCTTGTGCAACTTAGGATACCGCATTGTGTTAACATTGTATATTTTTTTCATTTGGGCAGTAACATTGTCTTATATGCTCTAAGATAGCGTTGTTCCTGCTATGGATTTATAAACTACCAACTAGTGATATATCATTCATATGCACTAGGATTTTGAACCACACTCCTCCACCCGGAAGAAATCCGCTTCCTAGTCAAAAATTATACTGACCACTCCGGGTTCTTTTTAATTAAAATATTATCCCAAGATATCAAAACCTAGTTTCGCTAATAAATTGTTTGTTTTTTCACTTTTTATTGTGAAATTTCACAATGTGCGGGTTTATTATCATACGACAATCTTTTACAAAAAACCCTACTATGAAGTGTGTATATGTATGTGTGTGTAACATGTGTGTCAGTGTATGTTTTGTTAGTGCATTCGATCGACAGAATTGAAAACGCAAATCTAAACGGAAAATGGTAACCCAGCCGGGAATCGAAACCGCAACCTTACAATGTAGGATCAGGCGACCTAACCAATGTGCCGCGTATTAGTTAAGTCTCATCTGTTATTATCAATGGGAAATATTCATAGCGTTAGCGTACGTCCGCACTCGCGCTCTGGCGCAGAATGAGTTGAAGACAATCGAATTGATCGATTTACTGTTTACTACAGAGAACCGACCGAAAGTGAGAGACGTGAAACTCAAAGCATAGCTCTCTCCGTCTAGATAGGACAATTGAAAATAAATAGGTTATGACTGTATGACTTACTAGCTATTGCTCGCTGCTTCACTTCGCGTAAAGTTTCGAATCGATTTGTTAATTTGAGTAGGGTAGCGTTTATTTGCCTTTTTGGAAGCTACATTTAGATATATAGTGCAAGACGTCCCCCTCAACTTGCGGTGTCAACTACAACGGGCGAGCCCGTCACCACAGGACGTTTTAACGATTTTTCGTTCTGTCGCCCTGCAGTGAACGTAGAAGACTTTGGACAGAACAATCCAACGTCCAGCTACGTCACAACCCGCAAGAGACCAACGCCTTTACCGCGAGATAGCCAGTAATGTTACCTGGCGGGCCGACACTCGCGCCCTTGCTTCCAATTGTGACCAGATTTCTCCGGTCTCTCGATTGGTTCCGAGTTCGAGGTCGCTTGCGCGGTCCTCTCCCTTACGAAGCGGTGAAACGGTGTACGCCGAATCTGTCGAGGACCAAGGCGTCCTTTGCCCGACTCTGAACCGGGATCGGCAAGCCAATGGTCATTTCAAGAGCAGTCGCCGTAAGGTGGGCAACCACCCCCGCTCTATAGGGAACAATACAGTTCCCAGACTCCCCCGACTGTTAGTCGGAGAGCACAGTCGATTGGCTTGCGCCGCTTGGTGCGCAGACCGTCCAGGAGCGCCAGAGGTTTGATTCCCAGGGGAGACTGGTTGACCCAGTGTTTTACCCAGGTTCGCACCCCATGCGTGGAGGCCATCGGATGGGTGTTGACCCGTGAGTGTGACCGACCCTGAACACATGGGTCATCGTGGCCACCTCATCATGGGCCCGTTAGCTCCCTCAGATATATCTCGTAGATACGTGTCTTGTTCCTCACCACCCGCACCGCCTTCCGCTGAACGCTGATCTAACAGGTCTAGCAGCCGTCGACGGCTGCTAGGTGATTTCTTTAACTACGCCACCTAAAAACTTACAGTAAATGGCTAGTTTTATCTCTATTTAAAACCCACGATAATATAATAATTTTGATAAGGATTCCTATTTTGATAAGGATTGTTATTATTTTATTGCTAATGTCTTTTAAATAAACTGCCTACTTATTTTTCTTATTTTTTGAGATATAAAAGCAGTTATTGTAGCTTAAATATAAAGGTTGGAAATATGCTGTCGACGTTTTTTTATAGACCTCTTTGAGGCCGATGTATTTATCATATATTGTTTTCACATAATATATCAAACCGTTCGTCAGCGCACGCCGATAAAACAACTCACCATCTCATTTTTCTCCGACTTGTACAAATATCATGATTTCCTATTGAAAACCAATATTTATCACAATAAAATATAACCTATAGCACTCACCGATAATAGAGCTTTCCATTACTGAGAGAATTTTTGAAATCGGATCAGTAGTTTCGGAGATTACCCTACATACAAACTTACAAACATACAAACTTACAAACTTACAAACATTACTTCTTTATAATATTAGTGTAGATGGTGAAGCTCGCGTTAAAAGAATCCCTTCCTCGATTAAAACGGCGTGTTTGTGGGCATTTCCTTCACACGTTCGCTGTCGCGTTTTATTAGATCAATTGAAGGAGAACCCATTCACTTGCTGAAATTAGCGGCGCTCATAAAATTCAGCGGGTGATTGTCTCGCTGAAAGCGGCGGTCGCCGACCCGCCCATGAATCTCAATTACCCACTCGGCGCGCCCACCGTCTCTCCGCCTGAAATTCAGCGTCCCGCCTTACTGCGCCGCAATCATCATTACGACGCCATCTAATTGCGACTCGAGAGAAAGATGACACCTCTGTAACACCCCATCGCGACAGTACATCGCACAGTAAAAATAAACCATACAGCCAGCGTCTATTTTAATTATCGAGTCTAGTTAAAATTTAGTAAATACATTGAATCATTGATTATAAGGGTATTACATTGCTCAGCGACATATATACTACTAACGACTCTACTTTACTCTACTACGATTTGGAAACCAGTATTTTTTTGCATAAAACTATTTTTACAAGCTTTTATTTACCTTGCAATGTGTGTCAGTATGTTTTTTTAGGTCAAATCTTGCAAGCAGAATTAGAACCACTTCCTCTTTTCCTATGAAGTTGAAATTTTACAAGTTGGTTCAGTTCCGATGACAATGCATTTTTATGGTGAGCATGAGCTGATTCTGCACCCAGGATTGGCTCCTGAGGGGACTCCTCAACGGTCAGCAGCACAGACACGAAATTTTGTATAAGCATTCAATTATGATAGCCCGTTATAATTTTCATCATGCCATGTCTGCTGCGCCCAAGGTCGGCTTCCAACGAGGGGACTCCTCAACGGTCGACAGCACAAAAACGAAATTTTGTATACGCATTCAATTATGATAGCCCGTTCTAAGTTTCACCATGACATGGCCGCTGCGCCTGGGGCTGGCGCCCGACGAGGGTCAACAGCACAGACACGAAATTTTGTATACGCATTCAATTATTTAACCCCGTTTCAAGTTCCTATATGATATGGCTGCTGCGCCCAGGGTTGGCTCGGGATAGAGCATTTTAATAAAAGCTTGTTTTTAAAAACGTGTTTTTACAATTAACTTATTATTATCGAGTTTAGTTAAAATTAAGTAAATACGTAGTAGGTATCCTTGATTATCATTAATTGATTATTCATTTTAAGATCCCAATTTATTCTGTTATTGACTTTAACACCATATTTTTTTTTAATCTAATGTATATTAATTTGATTTTACTATTTATGTTACTAAATTCAATTATTTTGATAATTGAAGATGAAATTGTATTGTCTATTTATAATAACTAGTCTATTGTGCTATTTCTTGTTGTTATTTTATATTACTTATTTGACTATTTTATAACTGACTGTTGGTTTATATATTTTGACTAATTTTATTTTTCATTCATACCTACTTAAAGAAATATATATATTTTTATTATAAATTATATTATTAATAGTTTTTACGGTTGTAAAAATAGTCAATCTGTTTAAAAATATGTTATACCACATAAGGTATACCACAAAATCAAGAAAAATAAATTTCACTATACCAAGAGTAGGAACTCCTACCAACTGGTTTACTTCAAAAATAAAAAAATAAAAATATAGCTTATTAGATTGCTCAGCGACATACTACGATTTGGGAAACAATATATTACTGCAAAACGCAAGGTGGCATTCATAGTTCCTTAAAATATATTTATTATGTTCAATATGGCGACTTTCGGCGTATAACAGTATGGAGGCGCAATGTAGATGGCGCTCTCAACACGCCTATAGAGTATACAATAATAATATAATAACAAACGGATTTATAAATTATAAGTCCTATCATTTTACTATTATTTACATAAAGAAGTCAATTTATAATATACGCACATTAATGTTCGGATGGACTTATCAGTCTATTTAGATAGAATACCATATATCGATGGTATTCTATCTCCCCGTATGATCATTGACCATAATGGTATTATTTCTGTGATGCAATCAGCCTATATTATTATGTGATAGATGGCACTGATTTTATTATTGGTATCATTGGTTAAGTTATTGGATTTTTATATTAAATCGGTCCATTATAAAAAACCATTCATTATCAACGTTAGTCAAATAAATGGTGTATACAATTTAATTGGCCATCTATATAAAATATAGATGCCATAATAAAATATAGATGCCATAATAAAATATAGATGCCATAATAAAATATAAATGCCATAATAAAATATAGATGCCATAATAAAATATAGATGCCATAATAAAATATAGATTCCAATTGTTTGGCCATTTATGTCAAATATAGATAAATTAATTCGGCCATTTATATAAAATATAGATGGCCGACTAATTGCTATTAGTTTGGTTGTCTATGATATCAGCGCCACCAGCATCTCGCCGACTCGGAAGGGTTGGCCAAATAGTTCCATGGAATTGCGCAATCTAGTAACATATATAATCAGTGGTAGTATGTTCAATAAATAATCTACCTTATTTCATTTTCTTAAAGAAATGGAAGCGTATTTCGGTGCATGAATATGTGTTGGTGACCTGCATGATTTTTTCACGCTCGCTGAAAGCGTTAGTCGCTGACAATTGGACGGATTGAAGAATTGTAGTGAGCGTCGGTCTGTCAAGGATGAAATTTTACCAGAAGTAAAATAGTCTCCACTTTGGCAATACCAAAGTGGAGATTATTCACAAGATCTAATAGGATTTCGGGTACTACGCCATGAGAATCTCACGGATAAAATAAACGCACAACCGCTTCAAAGATATCTGCACATCAGTGAACAGCCAAACACGTCCTGGTAGGTTGAAATATCAATGGCATTAACCGAGTGTCGACTTGCAGAACGGTCATGCAGAATTCCGATTCACCAGCATTCCAGTGGTTTATTAGGCTACCTACTCCCTAAACGCGTGTTTGTGTGATTTTGGGCTATTCCCTCGAGTTGACTGAAAGAAACCGCGTTGAATTGAAGATTGGACCGACTGAGATTGAAGACATGCGACACTCCAGTTGAACAGCATTCCAGAAGATGTGTTTTGGGAGAGTCTCAGGAGGTAACATGAGGCAACACAGCCAATGAATGAGGAAATTTATATAAAATTTTCTGGAATATCTATGAATTTATTGGATTTTGGCCAATAAAACTAAAATATCTCACTAATTTAACCAAATTTATTTTAGTATGCATTTATTAGTATTTATTTTAGTAGTTTTGGTTAGGAAATCGACAAATATTTTTTTGACGATGTAACCTCATACCAAATAACATATTGGAAACTTTTACCGAGTTGCTTGTTAGTTAAATAAAGTGCTTTAGGGAAATTTCTATTACGACTTCGAAACGCGAGGATACGCGGATCTTCAAAAACGTGGTTTTGCAAAATCCCGAAACACAAAGTAATTCCCCGAATTTTTAGTTTCGAATCGATTCGTTATGGAGATAAACGTTTATCGTGCCAAAAAAGTCCAGCCGTTGCATATAACATTAAAACGTTTTTAAAAATCTAACGTCATAGACGAGTAGATTTCAGTCAAAAGACTCAAAATTTTGCAGACGACGCTACTGTATATTTACGTATACAGTGACGTGTCATGGGCGTCTTTAATGTTAAAGTTGGCGTATTAATTCAGGGGACACTAATTTGGCGGCGGGTTTAGTAATTAGGGATGGTAATTATATGGTAGCTATATTTAAAGGGTGGGTTTTGTAATGTATGTGAAGAGAATGTGTGGAATGTAGTTCGATCATAGTGGTAGCGCTATGAAAATTAAATTGAATACTATGTAAAGTGCTGGTTTCAGTCGATGGTCTACTTTAATTATTGCACAATTACGCCTTTTCGCAAAATCTTTTTAGTTCAGTCGAAACAGCGGTATACCTATATTATCAATGATAAAGCCATCGATTCGATATCGATATTGTCGATATTGACGAAACTCGATAAACTTGATGGTTACGAAGCTGAATGGTTCCGAAGCTGTACACACTTTTTAAAGCAACTAACAGGTTTAGCTGGATAATATGACAATCGACTCGTCATCTTGTACTTTTACAGATTTAAAATAAAAAATACATGAATATACTTTTATTACCTACAAGTACCATACTCTCATTAAGCCGATAATACAATAGGCATACACCTAATAGGTTTATTTTTTGGATATATAAAAAGTGAAGACAAAATTGCTAAAAAGATAAGGCTTGATCAGAATCATAGTAAAATAAAATACATGACGTACAGTATCAACAATAGTCATTAGCCATAATATCACCAAATCAACAATATGTTGAATCCATTTAACCACATGACAATACCAAAAAATATAAAAGATATCAAAAGAAGCAAGTCTACTGGTATTGACGTAATTTTTCTGAAATAATTATAGATTTGAAGGGGTTTTTAGTCTCACCTATTATCTTATGTTTTGAAGCAGATGTCTATAAACTGTTTTCAAAGATGGAGTCATGAAAGTTGACTAAAATTATAGGAAGCGCAATAAAAATAAGCTTAACTACTTTCCTGCATAATAATTTCTTTTTGGCCATTAACCAATTTGGTTAAATGCGAGTTCGGGTAACCAGTAATGCTATTATGTATATTTTCGACTTCGGTGATAAATGCATTGATATTTTTATTGATCTTGAAAAGGCCTTTGATACAGTGTCCCATATAATTATTATCTCAAAACAAGTAGCTGAAAGACGTACAATCGTTGCAGCAATTTCAATCCTACCCAACAAATCATTAGCAAGAGGCCGGTATCTCCGAAAACGTTAGCGAGATGTTTCCTGTAGCATGTGGTGTACCTCATGGCAGTGACCTTATCAGATTGCTTTTTGTAATCTATATTAATGACCTTTGTAATATACTAAGAGGAAGAAAATTAGAATGTTTTCGCTGATGATACATACTTGTTATTGAGTGGTATAGTATGGCCGGAAACTTTTTAATAATGCGAATATGGATTACCTGCTGCTAAGGACTGGATAACCCACAGTCTACTTTCACTGAACACTAACAAACTAAAATGTTCACTTTTAATAAAATATGAAACATAATGGCTGTCATAATGTATGTATGTTATAAAGAGGCCATACATATTGTGTCTACCCAGCAGTGCTCCGCTTTTAACTGATAGTGTATCTAGGTGTTTTATTGAGCAGACTAAGCAATGGTCTTAACATATTGATATTTAACAAACCGGGTAAGAAAAGTAATATACATTTCCAAAGACATTGGAGGGGTTGTGGACTTGACTTTACTAAAAATGGTCTATGTCAATCGATTTTAAATGGTGGTATCGTCGGTCGACTACGAGGACTATATTTACAGTGGATCTAGAGAGATATACAGAAGGAAAGATCGAGATATCGAAGATCAAGAGAAAGATCGAGAGTGCAGAACGGAGTTCCACAATGTCGCTTTGTAAGTAGAGTTATATCACTCCATTTTCTCTGCTGAAATTAAGATCAAAAGAAAGATCGAGAGAGCGAAGAACGTAGTTTTATAATTTCACTGTGAAAGTAGAGTTATATCGCTCCATTTCTCTGGTGCCAATGAGGATCAAGAGAAAGATCAAGATAGCGCAGAACGGAGTTTCACAATTTTACTGTGAAGGTAGAGTTATATCGCTCTATTTCTCTGGTGCCAATGAGGGTGAAAAGAAAGATCGAGAGAGTGCAGAACGGAGTTTCACAATTTCACTGGTAGAGTTATATTACTCCATTTCTCTCCGATGCCAATGAAGATCGAGAGAGTGCAAAACGGAGTTTCATAATTTCACTGTGTAGGTAGATTAATATCGCTCCATTTATTTCTGCTGCCAATGTGCTAAATTTAAAGCGAAAGCTTGGAGTTTCATATCACAAGCTTTTAAACCGGTATTTCAAAACGATCAAAATAGTAAGCAATTTTACAGACCCATTATATTGCCCATTACTCTTCAAATCTTTTATTTCGCAAAGCGTTTATTGAAACTGCAATGCAGGCTATTCCCCGCGGCTGTAATTCTACACAAACCCGTCCGTTTTATTGTTCATGTTTTAGGTTCTACGGTTAACGAACACGCATAATGACAACTTGATAATAATGCAGCTAGTTTCTTTGTAGTTTATCCATTCCTGTATTTGGATTAGATTACATGGCTGTTGAGCATAGAAACTGACAGATGGGTTGAAATTCAGCAAAAAGAAAATTTATACGAAAGGTCACTAGGAAAGAAATGAGACATGAATGCTACTGTAAATATACCATAAATTATTTTTTTATGTAATAGTAACATAACTAATTATGTTCCTGAATTTCGACGGTATAACCCACCTTATTTAAGGTTTCGGCGTGACTTTGTTTAAGCGCGACTTTAAGATGTACCATAACATTTTCTATAGAAATCGGTTGTGTAGTATTATTTTGAGATCTTGCTCCTTCCAGAGCAACAGTTTTATGTTGGTTTTCCTAATTCAGACTCGAGAAATTTCCATTGAAAGAGGAAGAGAAAAGTGAACTTTAAATGACTTCAGTCCCGTGAAAACCATCGAAGCTGTAAAAAAAATACTGGTTGAAAATCCAAAATCTACTTTTAAACATATCGAAGAGGCTCTCAATATTCACCAGCCATTAATGAAATCCTCAATCAAAACCTCCGCGTCAGCAAGCTTGATCCCCCATTCGCTTACTGCAGATCAAAAACAAGCTCGTGTATAGTGGTGCCAAGAAATTATTACTAAATTTGAAAATAGGAAATGCTGCAACATTTTGATGTTTTCACGGGAGATTAGACCTCCCTCTGTCGATATGATCCAGAAACCATGCTACAATTGACAGTTTGGGTGTTCCCAAACGAGGATCCTCCAAGTATGTCAAAGGTGTACGCGGCATTGACTAGAAAATGGTAGCTAGATATTTGTCTGCAAGTGGCTTTATGGTACCAGTTTCGTTAGACGATCGTAAAACAATCAATACTAAAAGGTACAGTAAAGTCTGCTTACCATTTGCCTTTAAGAAGTTGAATGTAAAACGTTCACGGTCTGGATTGAAAGGGCTCTATTTGCATGACAATGCATCGCATCATAAAGCCATTCTCACCAATGAATTTTGGAAGACCACTGAAATTCAAGAGCTATCGCATCTGCCTTACAGCCACGATTTGGCTCGCTATGTTCCGTACCAAAGCGCACAAACCGAACTCTATTGGTGAGACTCCGTTGTTTGTCTGTCCGTCTGTCTGTCTGTCTATGTCACCGTCGATTACACTGCCAGTTTTAAAACTATCGATACGATGGTTGGCATAATCATAAAACTTTCTTGCCCACAACTAGACCAAGAGTCAAAGTGAAAAAAATAGTTTTTAACTGATCATTACAGGAAGCCGAGGAAAATGTTGTTCTCACTCAGTCAATCCTTTAAAATAGTTTTATTATTCAACAGTTCCTTTACTTTATAACTTATATAAATATATTTAGGTAATTCATTTATATTAAACTATTGAAATGGCAGTTATGCTACGTACTGTTAGCGGTTGCGTTTGGCAGGAGTTTAAATGTTTCGTCCCCATTTCTATAATAATATAGTAGGAGATACGCCTTTATACAACATCATAATTAAGGCGTGACTCTAGTCGTTCCTATGTATTATATATTTACAACTTTAAATATTACCTATATATGAATTTAGACTTCTAGAGAATTTATATAGAGAATCTTATATAGAGAATTTATATACATATATTCTATATAAATTGTTTAATAATTTATATAAATTCTTTATATAAATTAGACTTGAAGTATTCAGATACGATTATCATAAATTATGTAGTGAGAATCTTCAGAAACCTTTTGTATGGTTTTTTTGAAAAATGTTAATTTCCGTAACCACTGGTTTTGTTGTTTGTATTAAATTGCAATGTATTGTGTACTAATGTCTAAACAACTATGTATACAGTTTTGAAGACCATGAACTTGATTTGATTTGATTTGATTACTATTATGGATTATGAACATATTCGTTATAACATATAGAAACACACAGGGAAGACTAATGGAGTTATAGTTTTTCATACGAAATCGTAAAATACAACTAGAAAAAGTCAAGTCAAGTATTTAATAAAACATATTTTAAAAAATCGACAGTTTTCGAGTAAACATCTCGTGTTGATACTAGCCGATAGATAGAAAGCGCCATATCATTTGCTTGCGTCTGTGGTCGCTGTGCGTCTTCTAGTGGAGTGTCGCGGTGGCACCACTAAGCTCTTTGTTTACATTTTACTTTCCAGGCCCACCAACCGAAGTGAAGGGAAAGTATTGTGAACGCGCAAAAAAAATGGAGATGAATTTTGTTAATAAAGTTTAATGAAGAAGAGACGAATAAATTTTTCGAAATGAAGACTGAATTATCTATTTTGAGCCTACTGAGACGTTTAACACCATTTTCAGATTAAAGTCTGTTTGTCCATCTGTGTGTATATACATACATCCACGATAGCGACCAAACGCTTCATCCGATTGAGCTGAAATATGGCATGCAAGCATCATTTGGTCATGGCAGGCCTTGAAAAGGTTGTGATTGAATTCGGACCACCATTGGACGCACTAGTCATATTTCAACCTTGAAATATAGGACTTAGACACTTGAAATTTAGCACCTAGATGCCTTGTTGGGCCGAAATCACATTGTGAAATTTCGGTTGCAATATCTCATATACAATGAAATTTCGGTGGCAATATCTAATATTTAAAAATTGTGAGTTTATTTTCCATGCTGATGATTTGTAAAATTTGTATTTTTTTTATATAGAATGTACAGCTATATATTATGTATTATGATAGCTGACATTCTAATTCTCATATAATTTATTGTATATCTATTCATTGCAAAAAAGAAACGAAGACATGTTGCTGGATTGACAATAAAGTGATTCTACTTTGAATATTCTGCATATAATTTGCATTTCTTTTTTAATATAATTTCTCCCTGACTATTAAATCACATTAGTATATTTTGATTATTTGTTTGTAGGTAATATTGAATACAATATTACAGCCATGACAACTATTATAATAATAGTTATGTTTTTAATAATAAAAAAAATGCATTTACTTTTTTGACGCATCCAAGCGTGGCAATGCCTATTTACTGGAATAGTTGATTGTATTATATTGTATTGTACAAGCTACACTAATAATATTTAAATAACGCCATTTATTTTAATCAAATATGAATGCTATCTGTTGGCGCTTGGCCCAACCCCGCCCTTAGCCGCGAAACGAAACGCGCCTCCGGGGCGATTGCAACGGAACCCAACCGGATTCGTCCGCCGGCCGAGAGAGGACATCATTCGATGGTATTTATGAAATTAATATTCAGATGAAATCACACCTTGGCTACTTGCCGGAAAAGTCTTTGGGTGACACAATCGTTTTTTTTTTCAGTGTAATAAATGCCATGCCGACCAGAGCCCCACATTTTAAACGAATGACTGAATTGATTGCGTGCATTAATCATCAGCAGAATACAATTAACTCCCTAATGATTGATTCAATGTTGAGACGTTATACGTAAAGTTTGCGTAATTGAGGTCGTGACCCTTCACTTGCGTTGTGTGAATCTATGCACCGAGCAGCGGCGACCGACACGCCATCTAACGTGCCATATCGAAATTATTATTCATAAATATCGCAGCAGTAACGCCATGTAACGAAATAAATCCGCAGCGAAAGAAAAACATTATAGTACTTACAAGTCTGGCCAGAAAGAGTAGACCCTACGTTTGGGAAAAAAATATTTATATTGCAACACAATGTGAGAATAGTAAATGTTAGGTTAAAAAATAATTATTTACAACGCTGTCCACGCAGTGAGGCAGCAAAGATTTGGAATCGTTTTATTGGTATCCCGGTATTGAACTCAGACTAGTGTATCTACTCCTTTATTGATTTTATCACGTAACACCGACGTTTAAATGATTGTGAGCAATACAAAAAAGACAATATACAACATTTAAACAACAAAAAAAGTGCAGCAGCCATGTCACAGTGAAACTTAGAACGGCCTATCATAACTGAATGAGTAGGTATACCAAATTTCGTGTCTGCTGTTGACAGTTGAGGAGTCCCCTCGTCGGGATCCAACCCAGGGTGTAGAATCAGGTCATGCTTACCATAAAAAATACAATGTCATCGAAATTGAATCAACATGTACATTTTCAACTTCATGTGGTAATATTTGAGGAGTTCGCTTAATTCTTCATGGATCCTATCATCAAAACAAGATTTTGATAAAAATGGGACCAATCTGCAAGTATATCTTTTCAAATAACAAAATAATTGTTTTCAAATAGTTTGTTCATAAATGGCATAAATGGCATGTTCATAAATTGTTTCGAATAGTTGGTTCATAAATGGCAGAGTTCTGAGGTAACAAACATAAAAAAGATGCAGCCGAATCGATACCGTCCTCCTTTTTTGAAGTCGGTTAAATAAGAAAAAAACGTTAGTCGTGCCTCCGTTAAATAACAATAAATTTTGACTACGATCGAGACAGGTAGTTACCAAAAATGTGTGGTTAAACAATACGAAATGTCAGACAAAACATAACCTTAAAATGTACTTCTAGGTACATTTTAAGACACTGAAAACGACTTCTCTAGATCCGCTTCGAGTAGTCATGTTCATTTTTGACGCAAAATAATATGAATAACGATAATTAATAACAAAATGAACGCATTTTCATGAACTGAACCAGGAGGAAAAATACATCTCTCATAAAAGTTAGTGTTGACACATCAAAACAGTTTCCCTCCACGTCGAGTTGATTTCTACTCTTAATGTCCAGACTGTACAGTAGCGATTTTATATTTTGATGTTGGAAATTTGGTTCGTTTCTGCGTAGAATGTGTGTGTATAACATACAGATTTGTATCAGCGTTAATGGTTGTATTTTATGAGGCCGTAGGCTGAGAACGGCTGGTTACCTAGCAGCAAAAACAACAGCGGTATATTGTCGAAAAACCTTTATAATAGCAATGGGCGGATTTTCGTGGCCTAATCATGTTTGACGCCATGCGTTCGATTATGAAGAAGTCTTACCATATGTTTCGAATTCTTTATTGCATACACTGTCTACTGATGAATTTTTATCTTTTCCAAAACATTTGGGGTTATTAATCAAAATCACAAGTTCAATAGTACCACAGTAGACAGAAGGAATTTATATTTATTTTATTTATTTTATAGGAATTGTTATTTATACTGTGCTAGTACGCCAGCACCAGGTGTCCAGGAATTTGGTCTGCGGACTGTACCCCGGCATTCTGTGACCAAAATACTGTCTGATCTGAAAGTATCAGCTTTTCCAATACTCGTGCAATTTTTTCTCATTAGCTTTCTAACTATAAAGATATTAAGAAATGACTTACAACAATGTTAGAGGCGTTACTATTAGGATTCTAAGACACTTTAATAGTCCATTGTATCATTAATAATTACGAAGCACTGAAGTATTACATTTATTACAGATTATAAAATTTTTGATTCAAAACTCGCTAAAGATATCGAAAAGTGAGGTATGCAAGGGTTGTGGATAAAATTCCTAAATTTATCTAACTATAACAGCGAGCATGTCCCAGCGTTTGCTATATGTAGAATTAAAAAAAAACTAATTTTACGAATATTTTAACGGAGTTTGATGTACGATCGAAAGACCTATCAAATGGGTCCTAAATCGTACAAAATTACTTGCGAGTACACAACATTTTATTTCTTTAAAAAAATATGAATGTATTGCACGTATTTACTGAAACCAAGTAAATATATTAAAAGGAATAAAACTCACAACTGTACTCAATTAGACCTTTCAACTTTACTTAATTAGACCTTTCATTTGACACGATATATTTACGGTAATTTATTGACATTTGGAGGTTTGGACATTTAGACAACTATGAACTTGGTATTTGGATAGTTAAGGTTGAGAGGTTAAGATTGACCATGACACTCGGGATGACATAACGAATCGAACAATACTACACACTTCTAAATCGGTTTAAGCGTTTAGAAGTTATGGTGGAATAAAGAAATGGAAAACCTGCAAAGATGGACCCTGAACACATTTCACTCCTTTTTTTGTTGGGCAGTCGTGTAATAATAAGTCTGTTATAAAATCACGCTGCGTGATCTTCTTTCCAACCTTGTTTAGTTTCAGAATTTGCTAATGGCTTATTAGTCATGAAATGCTAATGGCCTATTAGTCGTGAAAAAATACTATGAATATGAATTAAATTATGACTGCTATACAGATAAAATCAATGACAATTGAATAGAAAATCGAAACATTCAATTCAAGATTACAAGCGATGTCAATGACAAAGATTGTAATGGCGACAGTAACAGCACTAATAAAAGCCTGCAACTTTCACGGCTTCGGTCGGCCCACGAACTCCGCCCATAAATCATTGTTCGAGAGAGGAAGGCTTCGGTACGTACCAGTACTATACGTGGTGCGAAGTGCTTTTCTCTCGCGGCTCGATAAAAAATGAGAACAAAGAAGTTACTCGTAGAACGTATGTAAAGTAGGATAGCCCACTATATTATTTATTATTTTTGTTGATGTATATTGTTAGTGCCGATACTCGTGCGCGTGGCCCGCTATGTGTTGATATGTATTGCAGCTCGCATTGGACAAACTAAAGCCACGTGGGAAACGTAGCCGTGCGCCGCAGTCTGTGGCGGGTTTAATGTTGGTACCGCTCTTCGATTAAATAATATCGTTAGTACCTACTATTAAATTATTAAAAAGTAATTTTTAAATTTAATAACTATTGGTTGTATAAACTTTGTGAATAGCGTATTTTAAAATGCTGGTTTCTATGATCTTTGCCTCTAAATCCTATTGATTCTAAAACCTATCCAACTTGACTTTTAGTCGATGCTACATATGCCATAACATTATTAATTTAACAGCACTAATGATAATTTTTAGTAGAAGAGTGGCACTAAGGCAGCACTTACGATCGGTGGTATTAGCCAGCATAATTGCTGATATGTCTGAATTTGACACTGACATGTCTGAAGTATTTTTACAGCATTATTTTTATGTATGTCTCATCTGTACACGACTGTCCAACAAAAAAGAAGTGTAATGTGTTCAGGGTTGATCTATGTACGTTTTCCGTTTCTATATTCCACCATAACTTCAAAACGTCATAACTGGTTTAGAAGTATGTGGTATTGTTAGAATCGTTATGTCATCCCGAGTATGTCATAACCACATGCTATGTCATACCCATAACCTTAACTCTCCAAATATCTAGTAAGTAGTTGTCTAAATGTTCGAATGTCAATAAATTAACATAAATATATCGTGTTTATTGTCAAATGAAAGGTCTGATTAGGTAGATTCCGGAAATATGCATGTATCTATATGCATAAATACATAATCATAAAAAAAATAATAAAAAAAACCGTAATAAAAATAAAAATAAATACAATAGTTCACTTTCAGTAACGGCATCTCGTTTTTTATTTTTTTAATATATTTACTTGTTAAATATGTTGACTCTACACGCCTCAACAACTTCAGCAGGTAAACTGTTTCACTGTTTCGATGTTCTACTGGTCCCCAGTCCGGTTGGCTAGTTAGTGTTTCCTGGGATTGATGTGAAATCGTGTTTTCTCCAGTTTAAAGTCGTGTCCTCGAAGGTGATGCATGTGGTTCAGCTTACATTTTGAAAATAACTCAGTGCAATTATAACATGGGTTGAGGATTTTATACATCTCAATGGGGTCAACCCCTATCTGACGATCCTTGTGTGTGACACAGTTGCAATCTGTGGAGTATTTTCTGGATGTTCTAGCTTTTTAATAAACCCATTGGCATCTTGGTGGCTCTGCGCTAGACTTTCTCGTCTTACACAAAGTTATATGCCGCAACTTTTTATTTTATTTTAACAGCACTAACTATATTTTTTAGTATAACAGAGGCATATTTGAATATAACGCAAAACGAAAGATTGGTGATATCAGATTTTTGATTAATGTAGTTTGAAATGGTGTGCTATCCAACTTTACGTACAATTTAGCTCAGAGATACTAAGGGGCTCTATAGACGATCAAGCATGCTTGTCAAGCATCGCGTCGGGGGCTGGGAGGGTATCGTAAACCGCAGGAGTTATGCAAATATTTTTTTTTAATATTTACCA
Source organism: Micropterix aruncella (assembly GCA_944548615.1). Lineage (NCBI taxonomy): Eukaryota > Metazoa > Arthropoda > Insecta > Lepidoptera > Micropterigidae > Micropterix > Micropterix aruncella. The sequence goes on from OX155951.1 coordinate 31,806,091, forward strand.
AAAATGCCTAATTTTGTAGTTTATACCAGGAAGTGACGTTAATTAAACGTAATTGATTGATGAATGACGTTACTCCCTGGTATAAAACTACAAAATTAGGCATTTTTAGTAAATATTTAAAAAATATATTTGCATATTTCCTGCGGTTTACGATCCCTGCCCAGCCCGCGACGCAATGCTTGATCGTCTAGAGAGCCCTTAACGATACACATTCAAAAATAATAAATTAGGGTTATCCTACTTTTACGTGCGTACTCTTTGGCTGAGAGTTGAACAAAGCCGCAAAGCTTCGTCGGGCCGCATGCTTCGACCGGATTCGCGGCGGTTTTTAATCGACGTCCGCCAGGTGCTTCTCGGATGCTTCATACCATCTGCGGGTACTATGGTACATAGCTACGTCTGTTGCATCTTACAATGTTGTTGTTTATATTATTATTTTCGAAACTAGATAAATTTTCTTCACGCATTAACTACTCAAGAAATAAAGCAATGATTATTATAAATAGGTCCTTATCTATGAATTACCTTCCTATAAAAGATATAAATGACCAATTTATTTATGATAAATATGCAGGCGAGGATAGAGAAGCTATAGCTGCTCTAATATAGATCACCTTGTTATGAATTTTTAGACTTTTTCTACTTTTTAGACTTTTTTGACTTTTGCGACTTTTTTGACTTTTGCGACTTTTTTGACTTTTTCGATTTTATCGACTTTTTCGACTTTTTTGTTTTTTTGCTTTTTTGACTTTTGACTTTTTTCCCTTGTTTGACCTTTTTGACTATTTCGGCTTTTTCAATTTTTCCGACTTTCTGACCTTTTCGACTTTTTCGACTTTTTCGACTTTATCGATTTTTTCGACTTTTCGACTTTATCGATTTTTTTGACTTTTTCGACTTGTTCGCCTTGTTTGACTTTTTTGACTTTTTCGGCTTCTTCGACTTTTTCGACTTTCCCGACTTTTCCGAATTTGCTTTTTTTTTTACTTTTTCGACTTTATTGACTTTCGCATTTTTTGTCTTTTCGACTTTATGAAATTTTACACATTGTACGAAATGAATAACAGTTATGGATAGCGCAGCTATCAAACAATACGATCGCCGCGATAGCCATCTAGAAAGTGGCCAATGTTCCCAAAATGACCCATTTCGATTTTTTTCGATTTTCAGTTGTTTCTTTGAGTTTTTCCTAAATATTTTTTTTGTAAACCACCCCTGAATCAAGCCAAACAAAATAAAAGAAAAATATTTCAAATCGGTCGAGTCGTTTCCGAGATCCTGCGAGACTAACGCACGGCGATTCATTTTTATATATAAGATTAATATTAACTGTTATTTTTTTCCCTTTACTTTTTGTGGTTTTACTAAACGTAAAAAAACGTATTAAAAATGAATTTAAAAACTGCCCACCAGTAAAATTGCAAGTTTTGAATACTTCAATTATTAAATTGTGCTGCAAAGAGTTAGTGTACTGCAAAGAGTGCTGCTATTTACAACGGAGCCTCTAACGATAATGTAATAATGTACTGCAGTTAAAACAAATGCGATTTTCTTTCAATAAATAAATAAATAAAATAGCACGTGGCAATAGCGAATTGGCACTATATTTTGTGTCACCCCTGGGGATGTGAAAAGTAAATGGAAAATGGGCGGAAATTTAAGTGACATATAAGCCGTTTTTGGACAAGTATATGGTCAATATTAGTAAATATTCTATCGACCAGTATCAGTCAATCAGTATTGGAATTCTAGCTATAAAAGCGGCTAATTTCGAACAGACCGGAGCGGCACTGAACTTAAATGCGCCACTGCTTATAACACATGAGTCTACATAGTTAGTTAGTTAGTTACACATAAGTCTCACTAAAATTAAATGCGTCGGTGATGCCCCTCTTTGAATATATTCCATCATAATGAAAACATCATAAAGCCAATTTAAAAAAGAGAAAAAACAGTAACGACACGATCGTTTCTCGGCATTCGCAAACCGACCTTGCGGTCTGGTCGCTCTACATCTCACCCACTCGTTCCGCAGCCGTTTTATTGCCATTTATTAGCGAAGCAAAACTTGCGTTACCTATAGCATTACAGCACAGGAAAGTAAAAGGCGTCGGAATCATCCAGCGTAAAAACGGTCAGCGGCCGAGTTTGTTGACATCGATCGCCGCGTGGTTACTGTAGATCGGTTTTATGCACTAGAGCTAGTATAGCACAGTATTATAAGGATACAGTAGGCCATTCGCGCATGAGACAGCGAGGAGAGAAGCTACAGCGTACCGGTTCGACATACAAAGTATGGCATACGGTGCGTTCGGAAGAATACGTGCGTTCGGAAGAATACGTTCGGGCATACGTGTGTGCATGCCCAGTGCCGGATTTACACATGTAGATCATAGTTCGGTTTTCGAGATCACAGGCCCTTAGGCCGTTGAACTCTCGGGCACCCTTTGCAGTTTTCTGGCAGATAGAGTGTACTGTAAGTGTATATAAACAAAACACGATCGCACCAGCAAAGTGGGCCGTTAAACATTTCTGATAACGCTTATGTCGCGTAGCAAAGGCGCGCATATAAACAAAATACGGTCGCACAGGCTTGCAGCCACCAACTGTTGATAATTTATAACAATTATACCTACTCTTACTCGGATCTAAAAGTTTATTAACACATTGTCTCCTTACAATTTCAATCTCCTTACAGTTAAATACTCTTCGAACAGACGCTGCAAACAACTGTTTGCATTGTTATTCAGTATTCTCCGGATCTAGGCTTATTGGTCACAATTAAAAAATTTAAATATCTTGAAAACAACAAAAAAATCTAATAATATAGAACTTATTTCAGAAACGAAGATCAAACATTCAAGTTTTTTGTGGATATTTTGAATTTTTAACTCGCAATAAGTTTAGAGATCCTTTAAACGAACATGTTTATGTTTAAAAATCCGGAGAAGAATGATTAATGACCTGACAGCCATTGTATGCACTCACCCGTTTATTTTATTTCCCATACGTTTCTAATATATTGAAGTTATAGACACCATTTATTTCATAAGATGTGACAAAATCTAGCTTCCGCGAAACTAACTTCATGTACTGGCGAAATGCAATAACAAGATACACATGTTACAACACTTATGTTACACGCACACATACATATAAACACTTCGTAGTAGGGTTGGTTGTAAGATATTATGGTAAGACAATTTATTTATTTATTTATTTAGGTACATAGGATTAGGTATACAGTTCATTCATAGGTCATGTAATCTTATAATTATTATATAAATTATTTAATAATTAATATAGGGAGGTTTAACACATCTTACATGACTTTTACTGCCAATAGCACATCTAATTAGGCGATAATTTGGCCCGTCTCTAGATGTGCATATTTTTATGCAATTTTAAGAAATGAAGTGTTTTTTTAAAATAAATTATTTGGACCCACCACCTGTATATACACATAAATATACCAATTTTGTAAAAAATATAGCTATGTAATAAATATATACATTTATAGTTGTAATTTAATAAAATTTCATTAAGAAAAATAGATAAGTGATACTAAATAAATTGTCGTGCGTTGCAAAGAAGTTGATCAGATTTTACATATCCCTTGTTAAGTAGCCATCTATTAAGGTTTGCTTTAAATATTTTTATGTTAGGATAATTTTTCATGTCTTCACTAAGGGAATTATATAATTTTGGGGCTATGTAGAATGTCTCTGGGCAAATGTTGTCCTGACTGACGGAATTATATAATTGATACTCGCGGACATTCTTGTGTTCAGATTGTTTTGAGTTCGGGCGTGGTCATCTCTAGATTTGTAGAATGCAAGAAGCGCTTGCTTAATGAATAACTGTTTAGCTGATAGCACATGGGATTGGGAAAATAACAAGGCAGATGGATGACGCCGGTTTTTCCTGTGATAATTTCCGCTCATTGTGAAATTTCACAATAAAGAATATTAACTAACTAAGTAACGTTCGGAAGTCTTTCAATTCAACGTCGAAAATAGTAATTTTTAAACCAAATCCACGACAAATTTAGTTTAAAAACATAACATTAATGACAGTCCTTGCAAGTACGTTAAATTAGGTTTGTTACGAATAGCCTTAACATCTGGGATGCCACTACCCCATTTGGTGGTTTTTTGTTGTGACAACGCGTCAGTCGATCTTCGTATTTATGCAATTATCGGCTCCATTTCTCTATCCACTGCGGTAAAAATGGCTGTAATGGAATAAGCCACCGTTATATATCAGTATGTGTGTACTAACACCCCCTGCAAACAAATTATCCAGGTTTGACATACCTTCATCGTGAGTTGAAAATATTCGGATTTTCAATTATTGTTTTGTTATTAACTTCACAAGAATATTATTTAGTAAAGGTTTACGTATAAATTATTAAAAAACAAATAATGACAGTCCAATAATTCAAAAACAATTTTTCATTTATATTTGAGAGAAAACAATCGATTGTTTGGTAAAATTAGATACAATGGGCGAAGCATGTCTATATATATAAAAATGAATGTTTGTCTGTGAGTCCGCTATGGACTACTAAACCGCTCGACCGATTTTGATGAAATTTTGAGGGAAACTTTAGATTAGTTTGGAGATGGTTCCTGTGAAGTTTGGTGCCGACCGGACCGAAGGAATTTTTTTTGTGTCCTCAATAAAACCAAAATTCTTTTTTTTTTAAAGCGGCGAATTTGAATTTCGAATGCGACCGCGAAAACAGGGGTGAGTTCTTTTTTTTTATAGTCGAATGAATTTTAAAGCGGCGAATTTGAATTTCGAATGCGACCCCGAAGACAGGAGTGAGTTCTTTTTTTTATAGTCGAATGAATTTTAAAGCGGCGAATTTGAATTTCGAATGCGACCGCGAAGACGGGGAGATATTTTTTTTTATAGTTCAATGAATTTTAAAGCGGCGAATTTGAATTTCGAATGAGACCGATTTGGTGTAGCAACGCGCGCAGGCTACAACTAGTGGTATATAAATATATAATTTGCATGACTAACAAAACCAGTTATAAGGTAACAAGTAATAATACATAAAAAACGACATTGTTAGTAATTATGTACAAAATAGACCAGAAAATATAAAGGTGCGGCGTCGTTTTATAGCCGCCGTTAAATATTAGTATGCGTGCACTAAAACCCCCTTCAAATAAATTCCAGGCCTGAAAATTTGCCATCGCGAGTTTCATTCCCATGGCTGGCTCACTAAGGGTTAAGGATCGAAGCTTTAAAGATCCAGGGAAAAGTTTCATCGATTCCGCTGCGTCATCTTGTGGATCACATAACTTTTCGCGTTAGGAATACTTATGAATTCCGCAGGGCGAAAGGGGATAATATGTAATATATACGTCGTTGCGTCGCCTGCGCACAGTGTTACGTCACTCAACTGTCTACCTACTTGGTATATTTCTATTAGCGACAACTCTGATACAGACGAAAGGAGAATGCGGCGAGACAGCGAGACAGTGGCGTCGGGGCGGTATCGAGCGCCACAAAGAAGCCAATGAGGACAATGTAATTAATATATGCATGTCATACATTACTTCATCACAGCATGATACTGTCATGAAACCTTTCTGGTTTGACAGTTGGATGTCCAAAGCTCTTATTGCTGTCATTGAATTTCAAAGAATCAAATATTGCGCAATGGTAACTGAAATCCACAATTGAAAACCGCTATGACGTCGGTAAAATCGGAGAAACGGCTGTCGAGATCAGAAGACTGTCATGCGATCCTCGCTACACAGTGCGACGACCGACCCGCTTGCCAACTTTCGAAAAAGCCGAATTTGCGCACCTTTCGTTTCGGAAGCGAACGGGCGGCGCGGGAGCACAGTGGGCTGCTAAATCGAACGGAGAGTCCGATTTCAATTTTCATCATTTATCGTTCGTAATGCTGCCTAAACGTTTCCAGCATAGATGCCGCATTGGACACGCAAAGTATCCTCTCTCCTCGAAGGTGCAGGTAAACATAAATCTAAAAATCATCTCTTTGCATGGGGAACGGAATCATGTGGGACATCAGGAGTCTCAGAGGTTGTGATCACATTAATGTAGCTAATTTATAAAATTAACGATTTCGTACTATTAAACATTGTTTTTAGAAAAGCTACTCTTTCGTTTATTTTTTCACATTATTTTATTACTTCTCTATACGAATGCATAATATCTCATTTTTATCTTTTTGTCATTTTTTTATAATTAGATATGATCATCTAATTAAGTATGATAATATTTTACTAATTATGATTATTTAAATACTACCTATTTGTACATCATATTAATTTATTATTATTATGGTTAAAAATTTTATCTTCTAATTTTTACTTTGATTGTAGCTTGATAGCTTTATTATATGATAGATCGTTGATAGCTTTATTAAAAAGTATATACATTCTTGCACATTTATTGTGTTCTTTTGTTTACTTAGGTTTTATATAGGTTCATACTCATATTTATAATTATGTAAATGACCGCCCTTAGAACAGGCTAATCCTAGTCAGGTTGACATGATATCTGGGAACGAGCATATTTAAAGAATTTTAGTTTTATGATTTTTTAGAAAAAAATAAGTATTAATTTAAAAAAGTTTCTAAGCAAATCCCTCGATAAGGAACCAATTTACAATTTGGACTCAAAAAAAAATCCTCATTGCATTGGACATTAAGGCTTTAAACTGATTTTGAAAACGTTCAGGCGCGATTACTCCTACAATGTAAGCGGTGGGTGTGTTTTATTTTAATTTAATTATTTTAACTGCTTAATTCTCTAGGGTCGCGCTTAGCCACATTTTTTATTTAGGCTCTGAATTAATTACAATTTATTAAGAGTGAGACCGCTCTGAGAGTTACGCTATATATGCTTTAACATTAACACCCCTATACCACTACTACGCAAAGGCAGTTATTCTGTTCTTGGCTGCGATCGAAAGTTTAGTATACGCTTGGTAGCCGACGCAAGTGGACGTGGAATCTGTGTCTGACGCTTCGTCAAAGCTGGATTTTTATTGGTCATACCCTACAAAATTTACCGTATCCGCCCATTTCGGATATTTTTCTGAGGTCTCTTTAGCAACAGTGTTTGGCATATTACGATATCAGATTTAGCAACTGGATTTTTGTCTATGACATTTTAATTGTACATGTAGATACATGTTGTCCATTTTACTGTAGATTAGTATGAATTACAAATTAAATTAAATATTATGTTAAACAGTTGTAGCGTGCTACATTAGCGCTCTACTGAAAACGCACATTATCGAAATAATTTCATATTTGATTTTGCCGCTATTAGCAGAAAATACCGAGTAAATCGATCCCTATACGATTATACGGGTCCCTATCATTGCCTACCAACTAGCCCCCCATTCCCCAATAAGTGTAAGTTTCTAGACCTAATTATTCATTTATATATTTAACTAGCTGACCCGTCAATTAATATCGTGTTACAGATTAGCTGCACTTAATTTATGATTTTATGAAAGTAATACAATGAATACAAAAAAAATATTAAGTTCACTACTTTATTAGGATAAAAACACAAAAAGAAATATAAATGTACAAAAATTAAATATATCAATCGCGTGTCAGCAAGACATGATTGAATTAAACTACATATTTACATATTGTGCAGCATGGGATGCACTCGGTTTAATTCTCTTCATTGAATAATACACGACATTTTTTGTTTTTTTTATCAGGCGCAAGAACAAATAAAGCGGATGATTTGCCGACACGTGAACATGCCACTTACAACTGACCATGAGAAAAACACGGATTTACATTTTGTATGGGAAAATAATTTTCTTTTATTTTAATTTTTCGTCAACTTTCTAATTTTTGTTTTTAATAATTATTCTGCTATTCGGGACGGAGACAAATACTACAAATCCAAAAACATGAAAATCGGTCCAGTCGTTCTCGATTTATAAGTGTTCGAACAAACCTGGCATTGTTTTATATATATAGATTGTAAAATTTTTACACATTGTTAAAATGGTTACTCAGTCGACTTTTGTTTTTTCTTCTTAGCCGTGTAATCAATAACAGGGAAATAAAATAAAACGAATAAGTGAATCGCCGCACTTACTTAATATACTCTGAAAGGTTTAACTTTCGAGCTCTATCGGAGAGATCCTGAAGCATAGGGGTCAATGGGGTTCGTTCGTTCGTTAACGTGTCAGGGCACGCCAGGTAAGGTCTACATGTCTTTCAAAAATACGCGGCCTTGATAGACTTGTCGTTCGCCTCTTGTAGTTCCTGGTTATCGGGAGTGACAGCTGCTGGCAGGATCGGAGGTCGTCTTCATCCTGCAGGGTTCCACAGTTGCATATTAGGTTCTCCGTGTATCCCCAGCGAACGAGATTGGCTCGGCATCTTGTCACATCCAACTCCAGCCTGTTCAGACTATGCCTGGTGGTATAGGGGAGATGTGACCTCGGTGCTATCTTTTGCTTTACGTTCTACATAAGTGAAGCCGCCCATTGAGTGATGCGGTTTGATTATTGACTGTCTTGGAGGGGTGCTCGTGAACGACTCGCAGTAAGCAGATCACACTCTTCCATTGGCAACCAATCCAAAACTACGGCAAGTACAGTGTAAATGCCGGAATTAATAATATGGAGCGAACTTAGTGAGTGTTCGGAAGACGAAGTGGCATGCGATTAACAAGAAAGATACAGCAACGAGCACATGTTAGGGAATGACGTCGATGAAAAGGTGAGTTCATATAGATATCTTGGATGCCTCTTCAAGGCCGGTGGGATAATATGCAAGCGTATTAAAAACATTAACCCGGCGTGAGTGAGGTGAGAAATTGTTACACCAACTGTGAGGTGGGGTATGAAATACCCGAAACTTTGATGCAGAATTTTTGATACTATAATTAAATATTAGGTACTTTTTTTACTTGTGATATTTATGATAGAATCCATACAACAAGATGACTAAATGAAATACTATGTTTAAGGTTCACAATCGTTTTTTATTGAAATAACTAAGCATCTACATTTTCTTTGAAAAAAAACAAGTGTTGGTAGTTCAATATTTTTTATATAAAATTCTAACAAAATGTTGACTTCTTTCGTAAATCAACATAGCCGTAGTATATTCTTAATAAATAAAAAAAAAATATCTAAAATGTCTTATGAGACCAGACAGCACAGTACCAAAATTACACTTATAAACCAGCACAATTTCCGCACATAAAAATCGCATGCTCCATGCACTTGAACAGTTTTCTAATAATACGTGTAGCCGACGTACATCTTGAGAAATATAAAAATAAACCAAACAATACTATAAATCATAAACTGACAACTCAAAAATGTAACACTGATTGCGAGGTCGGGTGTGACGTACCCGAGCTACCTTTACGCACGTGTATCTTCCGCTGACGCCAGCGCGACACCAAACTCAACACTGCACCTCGCCTCCGCTCCCTTACCTCCAGCTACTGTGACGGCGGTATTCGCATGGCAACAATAACAATAAATAATCTGACATACCCGACCTCACTCACGCCGGGCTGAAAAAACCGTAATAAAAATAATTATAAATGCAGTAGTTCACTTTTTGTAACGGTAGTCATGTTTTTTATTCCTTTTAATATATTCACTTGTTTTTGTAACTGTATCCATTTATTATGACTACTACTTTACAAAAAATCACTTGTTACATATTAATTTGCTTACATAAACATTTCGTCACTTTTGGTATATTGTAAGATATTGGCACATGGCAATAGGCCTGTGAGGGACCACCCCTCACAAGACTCCAAATTATTCGATGTGAGGTGGTGGTGTCAACTTGCGAGTTATATCCGTATTTAAAGGCGATTTCGATGAAGTAGAAGGTTTTTATTGATTGAATCGATTGAATATTGCCAGAATATTGCCAGACGCTTGCCGAACAGGCTATGTAATCGCGGATGTAGTGACTCGCGGGCCGAATGACGGAATTAGTAAATGAATGCTTTGGTTGCTTTTTGGCCGGTTTATATAGGCCGTGAAATGATGCAATTCGAAATATTCTGAATAAAAGTATTTCATCGTGCTGATTCATAGCTACACGAGTCAAAATAATAGCTGAATTGTGTCAGTGGATTTAACTGGAAATCGATGCATTTGTTGATCGTATGTAGTGGACTTAAGGTCCGTTACAGGCCTACCATGTTGTTTTCTGTTGTGTGTGCAATAAAGTTTTTCAAACAAACGAACAAACATTGCAGTTGAAGAAGAAGAAGAAGAAAATACACTGTGCGCCGGGGGCCGGTCGAATCGACCGGTCCCACGTGTTTCTCCACGTCTGACTGTATTTCTGGGCGCGATTAATATCTCGCAGCCGTCACATTATCGGAAGCGTCACCCGCTCCTGCTGCCAACATGTCTGACGGAGCAAATAAAGATGCCGCAACGCAATTAAGCCAGAGAAAGATATCGGACGCTTACATTAAAATCGCCAATTAATATCATTCGCAAATAGTTTATCTTCAGCAGCTATAATTTATTGATTCATAGTTATTATGCTGTTTGAAAATAACTCGTTGTGAACCCCCGTATGTCGTCAATCGCTTGAGGTTCACTTCAGTTCGTGCAATATGAAATTACTTTCCTACCATCAATATGACATGCAATTTTATAATAATACATCGATATATCATATTATCGATGCAATAATATAAACAAAGTTTGTATGAATGCGTCGCGACGACCACCAATACGGCAAAAGAGCGTAGAATATAATCTGCGGTCGAAATATTGAATTAAAAATATAAACCTAATAAAATGTATTTTTTTTCTGTTGACACAACCGTGACTCTCCAATTGAACTGGAAGTGAGCTCGCCTTATCACAAGGGTGCTTAGCAAGGCGGGCTCGGTTGCACTTTATTTAGCATATTAGAAAAATAAACATTTACGTTTAATGTATGCGCTATTTAACCTGGGCTCAGACAGATGTATATCTAAATTTAGAAGCATATAACGGTATTTTCTGGACATTTATTTTCTTTTGTGCTCTTGCATTTGAATGTACCTATATGTAAATAAATAAATAAATAAATATCGATCAAGCTGTTGCTAAGTTTTGAAGTTTGATCTCAATGTTTCCATGAAAGAGAAATATAAAGTAGCAGCATAAATTGCTACAAGTCTACAACTGTAAACTTATAGCATGTTATTCTTTTGTAATCAAATGATTATTTTAGGATTTCAATATTTTTAAAAAAACAATATTGACCAAGCACGCAGAAAATTAAACGTTCACCTTAGAACAGGTCACGGCCTAGTTAGGTGGCGTTGCCCCTGACTATGCAATGTATTCATTTTCTGTTATTTATTCAATGTTTAAAATATTTTTGTGCATATTTCCTAAGATAAAATTGTTTTACATTACTAAATAAACAAATAAATGAAAAGAAAAAAATGCATTACCTTTTACAGCTAGCAATTGCTTTAAGCTATAAGGTTATGCTGGAAACAGCTTTTTAAATTATGTACAAAACAGAGAGTAAATAAGTGAATGTTTATGAACAGTAACTAATATGACATTTTTTAAACACAAACGCATTTTATCGCGTGGGGTTGGTAGTACCTGACGATATTGCAAACGCGGTTGTCCATGGTGGACTGACCTAGACAGTCCACCCTGGACAACGGTGAAACGTCGGGTGCCACCACTTCAGCTAGTAAACCCCGTATTTACTTATTTTATAACATTAATCAACTGCATTAAGGTTCGTTTTTAAAATATATTGTATAACATTTTCACTTTAATTAATCATGCGAAGAAAAAGTCTCAGAAGAAGGACGAGAAGCAAAAACAATTACGCGAGTGACAGCAAAAACCAAACAGTCTCAAGGAATCAGAAGAAGAAGGATCGGTAATTGCAATTTGCAGAAGTCTAAAAACGGGAAAACAAATGGCGGTTTTTTCTATTTCCGCAGCTGTTTTTTTTTAATTCTTTCTGTGAATTATACGACTTTGATCATCGTGAAAAAATACATCAAACTTGGGGAGGTGGGCTGGGCACATTGCCAGAATGGACAAAAGTCGGTGGACTAATTCTTGAATGGAGATCACACTTAAAAAGACTTATATGCCGCAAGGGAATGACAAAAGCTCAACATGAAGGAGAATGGGAGGCATTGAAGAAAACCTATGAATGGGACCTACTATGTGAAGATAATACGCAGGAGAGGTGAATGGCGTTTTAAGTTTATCTGTTTCAGTGCGATAATTATTTTAAAACAATATTGTGAGTTATTTATGAAGTAACATTAGGTTCGACCAATTATGTTATTTCACATTGCTACTCTAATAACTCTAATCTGATACCTACCTATCTATCTAATGACTTTAACCTGCGGTAAATTCTGTCACACTTTGACTTATACAGGCTGAGTTTTTAGTAAGTAATAACCTTGAAATGGGTGAATCAGTACGAGCAAATAAGCAACTTTCGACAACAAATTGTTGAATCAAATAATATAATAAAATTATTTTAATATTACATTTTACTCCAAACGATTTACAACAGTTTGAGAATTAATCAGCCGTTTTGTTTGACCTTGCTTATGGTGCGAGGTCGTTTACTCGGCGGAATTGATTGGCGTTAATTAAAAACTCACCCTGTAAATGCAGGCTACCTTAGAAACCTTCAAATTTATAATTTATATAAAGTGTAGCCTTTAATAACCCCGTTTCGACGTCATGATGAGTTTAGACAGTAATAAACCTGTAATGTCAGCTCGCAATTTTAAATAAGTCGCAAATCGCACATATAGGCACAGGTGTAAGTCTAGTTAGATGTGTGACGTACCTCGGGTTGCTTGGGATTGGGATGAATCAATTTGCCGCTTTATTCAATTAGAAAATCATAAGTTTTCCCTATGTAACCTTAGATAAGACATGTAAATTAAATAAATAAAACAAGTAAAAAAGAATAAAAAAACACGACTGCCATTACAGAAAGTAATGTAATTATATTTATTTTCAATTATAATTGTAATTATATTGTAGAATAAAAAAACACGACTGCCATTACAGAAAGTAATGTAATTATATTTATTTTCAATTATAATTGTAATTATAATTATTTTCATTACGGTTTTTATATGAAATATTTGTGCTTTATGTGTTTAGTCATATATGTAGATAGATGTGTATTTCTGGAATGTACTCAATCAGACATTTCATTTGACACTAAACACGTTATATTTACGTTAATTTATTGACATTTAGACAACCAATTACTTGATATTTAGACAGGTGTTGTATGCTATGGCCTTGGGAGAACATAACAGTTCTAACAATAACGCACACTTCTAAATCGGTTCAAGCGTTTAGAAGTTATAGTGAAATAAAGAAACGGAAAACATACATACATAAACCCTGAACACATTACACTCCTTTTTTAACACGCTTTTATTAGGTCGACCTGTATGTAACTAACTATGTAACGGAATCTAAGGTAACTAATTTAACCATCTTCCAAGGATCGTAGCGTCATGAAAATTTTCAGCTGTATGTAGTTCTGATGACAATACAATAATATGGTACTGTCGAACTAATCTGATGATGGAGTCGGAAGATATGAACTGGAACTTTATGATGGAACATGGTATCATAGCTGTGTTTGGACTTGTTAGAAAAGTTTTGGAATGAACTGTGACCACGATTAGGTTTCAAGGTCTGATGATGAAGCCGGAAGATAGGCACTGGCATTTCATGATGGAATATCGTATCATAGCCGTGTGTATGTGAATATCGTATTATAGGCCAAAAGCGTGTTTTTAGTGTTTTTTTAAAAACTATTAATTTATTGTTGGGCAGTCGTGTAATAAATAAAAAGATTCAGTGTAATGGTGTCACTAAAAGACCATTGCGTAGAATTGTGTTGCGAATGTCTAATCGAAAAATTTACTATACGTGTCTTTTCCAGGTAATCGAGGCATTGCATATAGAATTTAAGTGTGTATTACCAGTAGCCTGGCATCGTGAACATTTAACCAAAACTTAGATATTTTCTCCGAAGCGTGTGTGCGTTGTTCTTAATGTTTACTAACAGATTGACGTCACAACTACAAGCTGTAAAGCATAGCCGCAACCAAGTCTGGCAAAGTGACAGAAGACGCGGTCGACTTGTGTTTTCTATTTTCGTCGCGTTTTCTTCCCGATGTTGATCCTCGCAGATCTTATGTCTACTTATCTCAATGAATTTGATCAAAGAGAATCTTCACCTTCAACTGCGGTTTTCTGCTTCTCCCGACCTCTTCGTCTATTGATATGTGATATGTGATAAATTGGGAAGAGCGTGCTATGCACTCCATCGCATCGCTTCATTTCTCGATTCATCCGCGCTGCGCATGTGTTACTTTGCATATTTTCATTCACTGCTAACGTACGGCGCGGAGTTATGGGGGCGAACAGCCGACAGGCAGAGGGCCTTCGTTATGCAGAACCGTGCAGTCCGTACAATAGCGCGTGTGGCGCTTGATACGCCAGCTAGGCCTTTGTTTAGAGATCTCTGCATCATGACGCTGCCGTCCATTTATATAATGGAAGTAGCGCTGTTGGTTCGCAGAAATCTAGCCGATTTCGAAGTGAATGGTGTGCATCACCACTATCCAACAAGATCCCGTAGCATGCTACGTTTGGTAAGTCATGCATTATCCAAGTCGGAGAGGCTAGCCTATATCGCCGGCCCAGCGGTTTACAACAAACTCAACGAGCACATTAGGCAGGCGCAATCTCTTGACGTATTTAAGATACGCCTTAAGAGATACCTCACAGATAAGGCGTTTTACTCACTGGAGGAATATTACTCCAGTGAAGTCTAAAATGCCTTGGTGGCTAAAGCGTTTATTGATTTCTTTGCATTTTGGCTTGTATTTCCTCTTTTTACATTACTCTTGTATTTTTTTTGTTTATTGTTATTTTTTCTTTACGATAAAAAAAAATTTTTGTTCGCTAATATGTATGGATGTTTGCCAATCTGTATCTGACTTGTATACCAGTATACTAATAAAATGAATATGAATATGAATAATATGAATATTAACCACCTGTCTTTGTGATTTAGGCTGTGGGTTCAGTTCTGTACTTCTTCGAAATGGGGCTCATCTAAACCAGTAGTCGGCAAACAAATCTCAAAAGATAGCTACTTGATGACATTGCTGTTGTCAATGCTCGACAAGGCCAGAAGGGTCGCTCCTCCATAATTACCATTAAGCACTGTGGGGCGTTTGAGGTGAGCTCCCACCTCCCTAAATAGGGCACTAAAGTTTGTTTTTTTGTTTATACTCTTTATTGTGAAAATGTCACAATGGGCGGGTTTATTGTCATATGACAATCTTTTACAACCAACCTTACTATGACGTGTTATATGTATGTGTGAGTGTAACATGTCTGTAAGTGTGTGTCCTGTTATTGCATTCCATCGACAGAATTGAAAATGCAATTCCGTTAATTAGATCCCAGCGGAAAATGGTGACCCAGCCGGGAATCGAACCCGGGACCTTACAATGTAAGATCAGGCGACCTAATCACTATGCCACCGAGCCGTGTAGTTGCGAGCAATGGTCTAATATTTTAAAGTTTTGATGATTATGACTTTAGAAGCGTAGGTGGTTCAGGGGGTCTGGCCTCAATATAATGCCAGAGACTCGAAAAATAATGATTTTCTCTCGAACGACAAAACTTTACAAAATAGTAGAAAAATACCAACAAATGTTATTTTGAGTATTTTTCCGATTTTGTTTTATGGACAAACAGCCGACAGATCAAGCAATCTATTTATACCACGGTCTGCGATACAATTCCTCGATATGAATCGGAATAATCGTTATTTTTTTTAAAACGTGTTAATGTCATGCAGAGTCAAAGAGTTAAAGAACACTCTAAACAAGTTGGAAACCCCTGGAAGTTTACTAGGTTTTTATATAATTCGTCAAAAAAAATATTTTTTGCTGATAAATTTTGCTGAATTTATTGTAAAACTAACGGTCCATCAGTATGAGCCCTAGTCATATATCAAACTCGAAATATTGAACTTAAAGACTCGAAATTTGGTACACAGATGCGCCAAAATCGTTGAGCCGAAATCAAATTGTGAAATTTTAGTGAGTTCTCATATACAAGCTACACTTATAAACATTTAAATTCCGCCATACATGTGAATGATTGTCGCGCGACGGCGTCGTTCGTCTACTAGAGCTGTTAACTACAATGGGCGAACCCATCACCACAGGAAGTTTTAACGAAATGATCGTTCTATCTCCCGTGAAGTGAGCGCAAAAGAGTTAGGACAAAAACAGTCCACTGTCAAGCTCCGCCACGTGCCCGTAAGAGGCCAACGCCTTATCCGCGAGATAGTCAGCAATGCTACCGAGCAGGCTTACACTCACGCCCTTAGTTCCAGTTGCGACCAGATTACTCCGGTCTCTCGACTGGTTACGGGTTCGAGGTCGCTTGCGCGGTCCTCTCCCTTACGTAGCGGTGAAACGGTGTCAACCGAATCTATCGCGGACAACGGCATCCTTGCCGGCTCTTCGACTGCTCCCGGCGTAGTTCGTCAGTGATATGATTTCTGGTGTGTCCGCAGGGTCAGGGCCCGGGAGCCGGTCCCGGCCCGACGGGTGCAGGGGCCGCCGTTTGCCCTTGCCGCGTAACTCGCCGTATTAAGCCCATTAGCTGGCGCTCAGCCCGCCCTTAGCCATGAAGCGTACCGGGCCGCCTGAGGCGTCGCAATGGAACCCAACTGGGTTCGTCCGGCGGCCGCGAAAGGGGGCTCGTCGATTTTATTTATGAAATGAATATTCGGATAAAATCAATCCTTGGATTGATACAGGCCGGGAAAGTCTTTGGGGTAGGTAACCGATTTTTTTTAATTATGCGATGTAATGTTTAGGGTGGTACGCCTCCATAAAAAGTTTTAGTATCCTTGGATAATCTCCCCTTCCCCCTACTCCGGCATAGCTTAAGTTGGGAGTTACTATAATACGTAGTACTGTCAATCGTAATCCGTTGTAACAGCAGCAATTTGCCGCCTACCTGCAGAACAACGGAGGACGATTGATAGTACTTTAGTCTACCCTGGACACCGGCGGCTGTAACGTCGCCGAAAAGTCGGCTGCTACAAACTTCACGCGGAAAATTCGTTATGTCCTATTTATAATGTCAAACAAACCCTGATAGTCTTCGATGTCATATTGGGAGTTACTAATTAGACTTTGGTTCTAGTTAGAGTATATCAGGCGTAAAAATCAGCTACTGCAACGCTGCCGCGGTCCGGTGTGATTATATTCAATTTAGCAGCGAGCGAGCGTCTATTATCCGCGAAATCTCCAGACAGACGGGCGTAAAAATAAAATGAATAATATGGGTCAAGTTAATTTCATCTTCTTCGTATTAATATTGCCCGCGCGGATAAAGTGTTGGGCAACTTGATGTATATCAAGCCGTGCAAACGTGTTTACACGTTGGGCAACCGAAACATCTGACGCACTCTCGCGCAAAAGCTTATGAATTTTGAGGGGGGACGACGAGGCGATCGCTCGCACGATCGCCGGCTCCTAAAAGCTTTCCACAAATAGGACTAGCGCATAATCAACGTGAGATATTGGTAGATTAGCGAGATATAATGGTTAATTGGGGGCGATTTGTTTGTATATTTTTCAACTGAGTGTTCGAAACATCAACAAACGCGCGTTTAAAAGCCGCCGATTTTGTTTTGCGGAAAGCGGCACGTCGCTGTCTGTTTTATATGTACTATCGCACAAACACATTCTAAAATAATAGTATATCATTACAATTTGTACTAAAATAATTTATGTAAATTGACTTATCGTCTATCTGGTTTTAAAACTATACTTATTTCCAAACAGACAGGATAACTTTCAAAACTATCGATCTAATTTATTTCTGTTTTTTTTTTGTTATATACCAGTTCTAAAATGGTTTAGTTGAATTTAAAACCATTTGAGTAAATCAGTTAAATTGGGCAGAATCTCCAAAGAAGAAAACGGTGTAGCAGTTTTGTTTCCCGTAAAGTTGCCACGAAGATATTCAGCATGTATATCTGGATGTTTTTCTGGGAGGTCCTGTAGGGTGCGTACGAATACTGGCAAGTGGTAACCAACGAGAATAGTGGACTGCGTCCAACGCAAATGTCCACGGACATAGCTGAGCCAAAGTATCGACATACATTGTAAAATTAGACGAATACTCAATATAAGTTGAACTAGAAGAGACTCAAGTTTGATGACCGTGTTCCAATACTGGAACTGAGGGCATTCAGTTCCAGTATTGGAACTGTTTTTTCAATGTTTTTGACAAAAATCCAAACTTCAGTGCCTTCTCCACTGATGTTGAAATTTGTTTCACATGCTTTGTTGAATGCTTGTATCTATGTAATAGATCACATGGTCACATGCTTTGTTGAATACTTGTACCTAAAAATCTTGGATCTAATAGATCCATTGCGACTAACGGAGGGTTAAACATAAAAAAAAATAATAATTACATTTGTTTCTGAAACAGTTATAAAGCCGCTTTATTACTTTTCGGATTGCGTATTAATTATATTGTTGCCATAACGACTTGCTGTGCTATGCCACATTGTTTTGGCAGATTTTAGCAACTGTTTGTGATAAAATAGAAGTCATATATACCATTCGAAAGGTAATTTTTGGATGAACAAAAAGTATACAATAATTTTTTTGCTACCTAAAACGCAATCCAAGTTATTTAGCAAAATGTCTCAAAAAATCAAAATAAAAATATATTTTTTTAATAAAGTTACACTTGTTTCTGGTATTATAAACCCAAATGGTGATGTTAAATAAACGGTTAGAAAGCCCGTTTTCTCTTGAATAATAATCATTCATAATATAGGTTAATGTCAAATTACAAACCCGAGTTATATAGGGAAATGTACAATCGTGTCCCGAAAATTTGGCGGCCATATTAATGACGTCATCAACGCGGATAGAGGGCCAGACAAATTTGTGTCCCGAGCTTTGTGTGCTCGCGCTCGCTCTCGTGCCTCGCTCGAGCGCGAGCACCGCGATCAGTATTGGGTCAATCGATTGAAAATTTACATGAATATTATCCATGCAAACCTCTCCTAGACGAATAAGACTATACATAAACGAAACCATTCGAACAATCTACAATATACAACCTAGGCGCTTAGGATGGTTTAAAACAGGGCTGTCCGACATGAGGCCCGCGGGCCGTATGCGACCCGCGATTTCACTTTTTGCGACCCGCGTAGGAGACATTTTCCAATATGAAATTTATAAAATCGAAATATATATGTTTTTTCTCTGATGTCACTTATTCAGTTGCTCGTTTATCAACAACAAATACTAATTTAATATTAATACATTAGTTAGTGAAAGCCAACGTCCTCAAATTTACCACTATTTTTTTGTTTGATATTTTTTGATTAATATTTTTTGAAAAAATTGAAATAATAATACAAACGTGTTTTTTTCTTTCTATACCATACTTATTACAACTCACTGATAAAGTTCGATATGAATTATTTTATAATGCAGCCCTCCAAACCGCATTTTTTTTGAAGCGGCCCTTGGGGCACTTGCAGTTGGACAGCCTTGGTTTAAAACTATTATTTTAGAGCAGTTTTCATCATAGGCTTATTTGTTTTTGATGAATAACATTTCTGGTACTTCGGACTATTTTCAACGATACAGAATATTGAATAGAATTAAAATATAAAAATGACGTTTGGGACAGTTTAAAACTAAATAGACGACATTTTGCCTAGTAAAGGTTTTCGGCCGATTCAAGCGAGTATAAAGGGGCTGTAGATTTTCTGACGTCATCGATAGTCACGCGACTTTTACAATATCCCCTTTAAAATAGGAGTATTGACCCGACCGACGCGGTATTATTCATTATAAATGCATGCACGCTAACACAGTTTTCGCTCGCAATAGCAACCCTTCAATAACATTGAAGCAGAAAATGAATATATTTTTACAGGATTGTAAAAATAAAGAGTGTAATGTGTTCAGGGTTCTTCTATGTATGTTTTCCGTTTCTTTATTAAACCATAAATTCTAAATGCTTGAACCGCAGTGCGCGGTATTGTTAGAATCGTTATGGTATTTCGAGTGTCATATGGTAATTTAAATGTCCAAATATCAAGGAAATAGTTGTTTAAATGCCCATATCTCCAAATGTCAATCAATTAACATAAATATATAGTGTTTAGTGTCAAATAAAAGGTCTGATTAAGTACATTTCAGAAATATACATTAATATATATGGATAAATATATAAACCACAAATGTTTCATAAAAGACCGTAATAAAAATGATTGTAAATGCAATAGTTCACTTTCTGTAACGGCAGTCGTGTTTTTTTATTGTTTTTAAGCTATTGCATAGCTTTTATCGCGGGCCTAGGCCAGCGCGGCGACCGAATGAAGAAATTTCTTAACGAAAATTAATGATTTCAAACTGATAATTACGTCTAAACGAGTACTGCTTACGATTTGAAAAAAATATATTTTAAACAAGAACATTTTCCTAATATTCTTAGCTTTGAATATTTTAGATTTTCTTTATATTACATAGTGTAATTAATTTGTGAAATTAGGTCTAACCGAACACAAAAACGACTACTACGCAAATACTATCTGGCGTATTATTATGAAACCTTCACCATTTTATAGATAATTTAATTATCTATCTTTTTATCTACGATTTTTTTCGAATAATCCGTTTTTTTGCTTTATCGAATAAAAAATTCGTGCGCGGCGGTCTATCGGAAGACGTTTAAATTATTATTCCGAATCATTTGCTTCCGCAGCCGCAAATGATACGGAATAATTTCAACGTTTTCCGATAGAGCGCAGTTATCTGATATCAGAAAAAATAAAATAAGTAAAATGAATAAATAATTGTAATTGCATAAGTTGTTAAAAATGCTATGCAATAGCTTTACCGCGGCAGTCCCCGAGTGCCACACTTATTTTTAATATATTTACTTGTTACTACGCAGGGCCGGACTGGCCAAGTCGGCTAGTCGGCGATCGCCGAGGGCCCAACTAAAGGGGGCCCGGAAAGAGATTATTTTATAACTTGAATAAAAATGTAATTATAGATGAAGTAGCCAGGACTAGGAACTGGCAAAAAAATACGTGTGGCACTCGGGGACTGCCGCGGTAAAGCTATTGCATAGCATTTTTAACAACTTATGCAATTACAATTATTTATTTATTTTATTTTTTCTGATATCAGATAACTGCGCTCTATCGGTAAACGTTTAAATTATTCCGAATCATCTGCGGAAGCAAATGATTCGGAATAATTTACACGTCTTCCGATAGAGCGCCGCGCATGAATTTTTTATTCGATAAAGCAAAAAAACGGATTATTCAAAAAAATCGTAGATAAAAAGATGGATAATTAAATTATCTTTAAAATGGTGCAGGTTTCATAATAATACGCCAGGTAGTATTTGCGTAGTAGTCGTTTTTGTGTTCGGTTAGACCTAATTTCACAAATTAATTACACTATGTAATATAAACAAAATCTAAAATATTCAAATCTAAGAATATTAGGAAAATGTTCTTGTTTAACATATATTTTTTTCGAATCTTAAGCAGTACTCGTTTAGACGTAATTATCAGTTTAAAATCATTCATTTTCGTTAAGAAATTTCTTCATTCGGTCGCCGCGCTGGCCTAGGCCCGCGATAAAAGCTATGCAATAGCTTAAAAGCTGTTAGGTTAGGATACTTCTTGATTTAAAATTAAATTTTAAATAACTAATTACGACCATTTTTCTTTTGATTATAAAAACGTAATCATAGTGAAGGACATTTTTTTCTTTTCATATGCTTTGATTATTTATTAGCGTTTTCTCTAAGTATTTTTTATTGAGGTATTTCAGTAGGATTTAGAAAATCGCTGAACACAGGTTAGGTATTTCGCACCTTCATATGCATACCAAATATTCTCGCCAGTAAAAAACCACTTGTGATTCATTACTATTTTATCTAGTATGTACCAAGTTTAGATACAATTTAAACAAATATAATAAAAATGTATAGTAAGCGTAACTACTCTACAAAAGAAAATCCTAATTTTTACAAAGATCATGACTATAATTAAATATTTTTCATGTGCCAAAATAGTGAAAAATCTGGTTTTCAGGTATGTAATTTTCAAGAAATTCCCGAGGGAAGACCCCCGGACCCCCCTTTATAAAAGGGTGCTTCTTCAGTCTCCAGCCGAGGGCCCCCAAAGAAGCCAGTCCGGGCCTGTTACTACGTCTGCCTTTATTAAGTAGTAAATAAGTAAGTGAGGACGTAGACCGCTTTGCCAAATCAGTGAACCGCAAGAATTTCATCGAAAGAATTTAATCGTGTGGGTGGCTCCATTTCGCAGCGTGATATATAGCAATGTCGACATTCTTAAAAAGGAAATATTATCATCGAGATAAGACTGAAGGACATTACTTACTCGGAGAAAAAATATTCAGTTTTCTTTCGTGTCGTGACCCGTTGAGATCATTGTTTAAAAGAATATCCGTATCACAACAAGACTTCCCGGCTATTAACCAAGGACTGTGTTTATCTAAATAATAACTTTATAAATAAAATCAATTCGCGCCTTCTCTCGGTCTGCAGACAAACCCGGTTGGGTTACAATGCAACCGCCTCGGGCAGCGCGGTTCGTTGCTCGGCTGATGGCTGGTTTGGTCCAAGCACCAACAGATATCGTTAGAATTTAATTAAAATGTATGGCGGAATTTAAAGATAATTAGTGTAGCTTCTATATGAGATATTTCACAGAGCGATTTCGGCCTAACAAGGCATCTGTGTAGGTACCAAATTTCAAGTCTCCAAATCCAATACTTCGGAATTGATATATGATTAACCCCCCCCCCCCCCCTCCGATTGTAATTGTGTCAAGTGATTACGATCGCAATTGTAGTATATTTGTAGTATTTTTGTAGTATTTCCGTGGTATTAGAATGACAATTTTTCAATATGATTTTGTATATTCTTATATATGGTACAATTTTAAAGTTATTTGTGTCACTTGTATAAGAGAACCTAACCAAAACGTGGTTTTAGACGAATGACGCTTCTGTGTACCGATTTTGAAGTCTTAAATATAAAAGTTGGATATATGCTGTAGCGGACTTTGTTATAGATCTCTTTGAGGGCGATGCTTTTGTTACATATTGTTTTCACAAATATCAATCCGTTTCGTCAACGCACGCCGATAAAGCAACTCAACAGACCATTTTCTTCGACCTTATTTACAAATATTGTGTTTTCGTATTGAAAACCAATATGTATCGCAATAAAATGTAGCATTTAGCACTCGTCGATAATAGAGCTTTCAATCAGTAAAAGAATGTTTAAAATCGGATGAGAAGTTTCGAAGATTACCCCCTAAATACAAACTAACAATCTTACAAACATTACTGCTTTATAATATTAGTATAGATTATTTTAGATGTACGTATCGCGATTACCTCGTTAAACATTTCAATGCGGCCTCCCGCAGCGTTCCATACTGGTAGACAACGTAATTCATGCGTCCTTTATCTGTACCAGGACAGCCTTTAAAGAACAACGACCATCGCAGACCTACGCATGTTCGAGACCAACGACCTTTCGTTTTTAGAAGTGTCCTCCGGGCGGGCGGTTAATTACGCTTCAACATAAATAACAGTCGCGAAGGGAGAAAACGTCCTCCTCGCCTTTTCCGAGATTTCCGAGATACCCTTTATTTCCTCCGCGCGACGGATCAATGCAAGATCAACGCAACGATTTCCTAATTCGCTTTCGGGGCTGAGAGGCGGATCGCATAGATCAAAGGCAAAAAGGAAATCCAACGAAAACACGATCATTGAACCCGAATCGCGACCTCGAGATGTGTATCGGCTACAAGAAATCGACAGCGTCATAATAAAGATATACGAAGAGGCAAAACGAGAACAGTTCTTTCAATAAGTTACGGAAACCCTAAACTGCATATCGCATAATTAAAATAAAAGGTACAGTTGCAAATTAAGGGTTACAGTAAAAACGATCAGTATTAACTTTTTTAGGTTTCTAAAAAAAAATACATTTTACTTAAATTACACCTCATAAAAAAACGAAAACTATAATTTACGAATAATTTAATAATAACAATATTTGAGTTTCTAAAAAAATGCATTTTCCTTAAATTATACCTCAAAAAAAGCGAAAATGTGGAAAAGTCATTGGCCTTGATCAGTATTTCTCATCACAGTTTCTCCTCAGAGTCAACCGGAGTGTCATCGAGGTACCGCAGTTTTGGACAAACGGGATAAAAATATCAAGGTCTACCGTCACTGCATGGATCATTATTTCCCGTTACACGTTTTTTTACTTGATCTTTCTTTCGAAAATTGATTGTTGCTCGTAGTATCTCATTTACACAAAAAAATAATATATTGATCGATTTTACCCGTAACCCTACAAGGGTTTTACCTAAAATTTGTATTCTAATGGCTAGATAAACGCCTAAAATTTATTTCACTAAAGTTTTATATAACAATCTTCTATATCTTATGAGAGATACGCAAGTAAAAATCAACACAAAAAAATGTGTTTTTTTTTTTTTTAAAAACTATCAAAAGTTGCTTTAAGCTCGTACTGATTTACCCACTTCGAGGATATCACTAATTAAAAACTCAACCTGTATATATGTACATCAAAGTCGTGATCACGTACCTATTCTAACATATCACATGAACTCAACGAACTTGCATCAGAAGTATTTTTAAAAAACAATTTATCTTCGAAAAAAATCAAACCGTAAAACCACTGCCGGTAAATTCCGCCTCCGATACCCGTTCTCCGAATTTCGTATATCGATTAATGGTTCGAGTGAGGGAAAATATAGGTCGGCTTTTTTCTCTGTCCTCAAGCGAAATCTTCCAAATAAAGCTTCAATAAGTCTGGGTAGATTGAAACAATCTAAAAATACTGCGAAAGAGACAATGTAAAACCGTTCATGTAAAACTGTTTATGTTATTATTCGTAGTGTGTTCAAAAAGTACAGTAAAATATTTAGGCTATTGTCAATCATAGTATGCAATATTTAATCACGTAATTATCACGTGAAGCATGTATAACAAATTTTTCAAAATCGGTTGTCAATTCAAGACTTTCCCGGCAAGTAGCCAAGGACTATTTCATCTAAATATTATTACCCCCCCCCCCCCCTGATAGCGAATGTGTTTTCGTCTGAAACGTTATATAATAAAATATCTCCATATGGAGTACTATTACTTGGGTAACTATTTAAGTTCTCTAGATAAAGCGGGATATGAATCCACGGAAGATTTAGAATAACGGAAAAAGAATAATGTTTTCGTCCGAAACTTCATACATTTTAAGTACATGGGTATTTATTAAAGCACTATAGATAAGGCGCGATAGGAAGAAGAAGAATATTTTGATTCAAAACTTTATGCATCCTGAGTACCTACTTGGTCTATCTTCTTCGAAGTTAAAGCACTCTAGATAGTACTTGGTCTATTTTTGAAGTAAAAGCATCCTAGATAAGGCAGGATAGGAACCTACGAGAGAGAAAATCGGAGAAGAAGAATACTTCTCAACTCTTGCCATGACCAAATGGTGCCTGCATGCCAAATTTCAGCTCAATCGGATGAATCGTTTGGACGCTATCGTAGACGAATACACACACATAGACACACAGACACACAGACTCACAGAAGTGCGTCTACAATACTTTCCTTGCCAGGAGAGTAATTAGCATTTTTATGTAAATAACATGAAAATAATAAGAGCTATGATTTAACAATCGTTTGTTTTTAAATTATTATTTTATTTTCAGAAAGCCTAGCGCAAGGGCGTTAGAACGGCATAGATCAGGCTATTGAACATAAGAGAAGATTAATCAATGATTAGAACTATGAGCCATCTACACGTTGCGTGTCGTAGTAAATTCCTAACTGCCAAAACGTAGTATGGCCTTGAACAATCTAATACCCTTTATAATCAATAGTAATACCCAAGTGGAATCACAAAATCTAAGAGACTTTCGGGTACGATGCATTGGACATCTCACGTAGAAAGGAGTGGTACAACCGCTTTGACGAGTAGATAAATACCTATAATAAAAAGAATAAAAAACGCGACTGCCGTTACAGAAAGTGAACTATTGCAATTATAATTATTTTATTACGGTTTTTAATGAAATATTTGTGGTTTATGTATTTATCCATATAGATACACTAGCAGACCCGGCCACGCGTTGCTGTGGCTAAGGTTTTTGTTATATTACATTGTAGTAAACTATTTAATAGGAACGGTAGGAGAACATCATTCATGGGGACCACCATGCTTTTTTAAATAGATGCCATTTGTAAAAAAATATGGCGAACTCCATGACAGATTTTCTACTACCGTAACCCCTTAATTAATACAATGAAATTATTATTTACGAACGAAGACGGAAACGTTAATGCTGGTATAAAAATCCTCTGGATTGGGATTTAAAGGGGAAGGACTTTCAACACGATTGATTAAAATTTTCGTACAGTTGATATTAATCAAAAATCAATACAAAAGAATTAATTTTAAAATTTATTATTATTTTTATTAAAGTTTGTAACAAATGAGTATATTACAAAGTTGTTAGTAAATAACATGTGTTTTTACAAAATGGCTGTTGATGATGACGAAAGGTAACCTGAAACAACGAAATTTCTTCAATATCAAATTAACACCGTGGACAAAAACGTTTTTTCAAATTTACCGCAAAATTAAAAAAAAAAAAAAAAATATTGAAAAAAACATAAAAATTTGTGCCCTTTTTTAAAAGTTTCACGAAAATATTTTTTTTTTGATCGTTTTTTTTTAAATATTTCGGTTAATCTTAAAACTCTGCAAATTGTCATAATTTCTGTAATATCGGTAATTGTTATCGATATTACGATATGCTCGAATGTGTGGGGCGCGCCAGTTTTGCATGCGGCAAACTTGCCTGTCATGCCACTTTGTCACTTTTTCATGTCAAAACATGTCACTTTTGACAGCTCCAAATTTGTTGAGGGCAGATTTGCAGGAGGCAACCTTGCAGGCGGCAACCTTGCAGGCGGCATTTTTGCAGACGGCATTCTTGCAGAAAGCAAACTTGCATACAAACCCGAAGTTAGCAACGTTTGAGAATGGCGCATTAGGACATGATTACACGAAATAAAATAATTTTATATTATTTTACAAACCAAAAATAAAGCAGTAAAGCATATGCTATAAATTTTAAATTTAGAAAAAGAAGTAGCAAATTATCATGTCAGGGTAAATTAAAGTGGTGAATATTTTTACCTCTCCACATTTAATTACCGGCATCCTTGTAGTGGATGATTCAGTACATCAAACTAAACATTAAAAAAAATGTTTTAAGTTTTTCTGTTAGGTTAGGTTAGGTTAGGTTTTTCTTTCCCTAAAATCGAAGTGACATTAATTACCGGCATCCTTGTAGTGGATGATTCAGTACATCAAACTAAACATTAAAAAAAATGTTTTAAGTTTTTCTGTTAGGTTAGGTTAGGTTAGGTTTTTCTTTCCCTAAAATCGAAAGTTGATTGCTGAGATCTGCGATGGAGAGGACACTCAAAGAAGTGGACTGGTTTCCCTACCCTGACATATGAAAACGCGGCTTTTGTCGATTTCTACTCTGGTAACACTAAATTTTAAATACGATGTTTTGCTCCTAACTTCATTTTCTGCAAAAATGCCGTCTGCAAAAATGCCGACCCTCGAAACGTTAGTTTGACATTTGCAAAACTGCCTTCTGCAAGATTGCCTTCTGCAAAACTGCCGCCTGCAAGAATGCCGTCTGCAAGATTGCCGTCTGCAAATCTGCCTTCTGCAAGTTTGATGGGACCCGAATGTGTCGGCCACGGTACGTACAAACAAAATGACCGCAAATTTCTTGACATTGCAATGAACATTTTGAACGCCTATATCTCTCTTATTTATTGAGATCGAATAAAGATTATGGAAGATTAGGAATCAGCGTGGCGAATATAGCGTGGTGAATTACTTAATTTTTTATTTTGGCCTGTTTTTAAAATTTAAACTTTGAATGCCTATCTCGCTTATTTATAGCGACCGACACAATTTTCTTCCAGATTTAGCATTAAAATGAAAAAAAATGGAGAGAGGTTCCTATACTGCAGTTATTCCACTTTTATAACTATGTGATAATACTTACCTACATGTATATATTTTAATTAAAGAGTTTTGAACAATGAAGCACAAATAATTAAAAAGCAGGAATAATTTCACTGTATTACCTTCACAATATTTTGAATTTAGAATAACGCTTGCCCGACTATGACGTTTGTAGGTTTAACATAGCAGCGCCATCTATGGATTACTCAATAGATAACGCCATCTGTTAAAATCGTTTGGAACTAACAGATAATTGCGAATGTCAAATAATAGACATTGCAATAAAATAATATCGCGACTATAAATTAAGACGTAAGCTATCCTATCTTTCAAGTTGGATCAAACTGCACATTGTGTGCAAATTTGATTCAAATCGGTTAAGTAGTTTAGGAGTCCATCGCGGACAAACAACGTGACACGTAATTTATATATATTAAGATGTATATTTCCGGAATGTACTCAATCAGACCTTTCATTTGACACTAAACAATATATAATTATGTAAATTTATTGACATTTGGACATCAAGAAAACTACTTGATATTTGGGCAGTTAATGTACCATTATCTGTTGGGATCAACTTAATGGAATTGCATGTTCAATTCTGTCGATCGAATGCAATAACAAGACTCTCACATTAACCCCCTTCGTTAGACGCACACGTACATAAACACGTCATAGTAGGGTTGGTTGTAAGAGATTGTCATATGACAATAAACTCGCCCATTGTGAAATTATATTATACAATAAAGAGTAGAAACCATCAAACGCTCAGGATTACATAACGGTTCTAACAATACTTTACACTTCTAGATGGGCTTAAGCGTTTAGAAGTTATGTAATAAAGAAATGGAATACATATATAGACGAACCCTGAACACATTACACTCCTTTTATGTTGGGCAGTCCTGTGAAATTGGCAGCACATCAGTGGACCGTGAACTATTTCACGATAGGCCCTCAACGAGCTGAAATTACTATGTCATAGACGCCGGCGACTATTAGTCGACAGTACGTAAAGAGCCTGAGCTATATTGGTTCTAAATATTATCATATATTGCGTATATCATCTACAGCCTTAGTATTATTTCTTTCCTGGTAAGTAAAAATAGTGTACAATCCTATTATTATGAGTACACATTATAAAGTATGCAGGTACAATACTACGCCGCACCGCGAGACTGGGCGAGCCTAATAACGGTTCTACTTTATGCGACGTAATTGTACGTGTGGCAATATTTGATTATTATTAAGTTAACGCTATTGAGTAGCGGGACGTCATCGATGACCAATTAGTTTGGCTTTTGAAGAAACCTAATCGAGCGTAGAGTGATCGCTCAGTCGCCCGATCGGCTGTGCGCTGAACCACATCATTCGACACCCGTCCTAATCAATTTGATTAAATAAAATACGCCAAATCCACGTTTTCTTATGTAAATCACATTATGAATCCAAATCAATTTGATTTTGCGGAAGTGAACGATTTCACAAAAATGTACGTTTAACCAATAACGAACAGCAGTAACCCCTCCCTTTAACGGCAATAACCTAACCATAGTAAAATAAGAACAGTATAACATCTCCATAGTACGCACCGATTTCGCACTCATACAAGCGCCCGTTGTCCGTACGCTACCACTACATAGATTCTCGGGCGCCTCGGTGCTAGCCAGTCAGGGCTGTCGCGGGACAGCTAAGTATACAAAAGTGGAATGTTTTCTGTTCAGGCTGTAATGACACCTATCAGAAATTACATTTACGAGTATTTACATTTACATTACGAATTTACATTTACGAGGTAAAGTTTATTGTTCATTTGCGTAGGTAAGTTTGTGTTTAGGTAAGTAGGTGCCTAGGTATGTAAGTGCGTAGGTAGGTAGGTAGTTGTGTTTTCGTTAAGTACCTACTTTAACTTACTAAAATGTAGGTATTTTGAACACATGCAACAAGTGATGAATGCTGTCACACAAAGTCAGCACTAATATATTCTGTTACAGTACAATTTTGGGAACCGACTCTTGTTCTATAAACCAAAAATACATAAACGTACATAATAATTATAAAGAATTGCATTTCTGCTTTAATGGGATCACGGCTTGTCAATTGTGTATTTGTTGTGGCAACCCTGGTGGTTCGGCGAAGCGTAGGTACTTATTTCGAAAACGGGCTCGAGATGTTCTACTGATTACTATGACCGTACCCCCTACGATTGCTCAAAATGTTTGAATATTTCTGCAGATAATCGACAAAAAGGGGAAATGTGCAAATATTCATATTCATATTAATTTTACCAGTATAATGGTATTCAATTCAAAATAAAGTCGTAAATATGACAATATACTGGTATTCAATTCAAAACAAAAACGTAAAAAATATTAGAAAACACAAAAAAAAAACAAGTTAAAAAAAGGAAATATATCAAACAGAATAAAAAACACAACTGCCGTTATAGGAAGTGAACTATTGTATCAATAATTATTTTTATTACGGTTTTTTGATGAAATATTTGTGGTTTATATATTTACCGATATAGATACATGTGTATTTCTAGAATGTTCTCAATCGGATCTCATTTGACACTAAAGTTTATTTATGTTAATTTATTGATTTTTTATCATTTAGACAACTACTTACTTGATATTTGGACAGTTAAGGTAAATCTTTCAGAGAGGGTAGTCAGGCACAAAATTGATGAATGTGTGGTGTAAATATCGTGGGAAAATTAAATGCGAATCAATCAAATGTTAAACGGTTCGTATCTAAACTATTCGTTATAAGAGAAATTGCCAATCGGTAGGTAAATAAATAGGTGCGTACGCATGCGCAATGCGCCACGTGAAGAGAAATGCACTTGAGTTGAGCGGCTGGCGGTTAAAATACGGGTTATCGTATGTGACAGTTCCGAGACGAACTGTCGATGGTTATCAGCGGCAAAGAGAGCGGTGAAAGATCGTACCATATTGTCAGTATCGTTTTAAAAAAACACCAGATAATCGCAAAGGTTCTACTACCGTTCAGCTACTGACGAGTTATTATTTGAAAGTACTGCGTACGCCGAACAAGACAATATTCTTGAAATCGGTCTAAAATTCTAGTGTACTAAAAGACATATTAATCAAATAGGCTACAGACAAATCTAACATGCTAAACTTTTCAGAAATTTCAAGATCCCCAGCTATTGTTGGGTCGGCCCACGCCGGGCCGGGGCCCGTGGCATTTTGCCAGCCTTGCCACCCTATAGTTAGGCCACTAAAGATAGCAGCCTTGAGTTGCCTATACGAGTATAAGCGGTCTATTAATCAGCTGCAAGCTAGATATGCGTGTTGTTGTCATCTTTGCTGAAAACGTACCATTTTGGCGAGTTACTGGAAAATAATGTATTCCACTAATCGGTTGTCCTACGATATCGGTCAGATGGATGCCCGATCTGAAAGTGGGCCAGATACTTTCTGGTCAGCTCGACCAGAGAAAACTGCAATCAAAACCGCACTGTAACCCCGAACTGAATCATCTGGCGAACATGATATGGGTCATAATCATCCGTCGGCCCAGGAGAAAAAAGAAATAAGATAATAGTAAAAA
Organism: Micropterix aruncella; assembly: GCA_944548615.1. Taxonomy (NCBI): domain Eukaryota; kingdom Metazoa; phylum Arthropoda; class Insecta; order Lepidoptera; family Micropterigidae; genus Micropterix; species Micropterix aruncella. The sequence goes on from OX155951.1 coordinate 31,837,925, forward strand.
CACATTCTTAAAAACAAGCTTTTATTAAAATGCTCTGTTCCGAGCCAACCCTGGGTGCAGCAGTCATATCATAGAGAAACTTAGGGCTATAAACGGGCTATCATAATTTAATGCGTATACAACATTTCGTGACTATGCTGTTGGCCGTTGAGGAGTCCCCTTGTCGGGAGCCAACCCTGGGCTCAGCAGCCACGTCATGATACAACTTATAACGGGCTATCATAATTGAAAGCGTATACAAAATTACGTTTCTGTGCTGTTGACCGTTGACGAGTCTCCTCGTCAGGAGCCAATCCTAGATGCAGAATCAGGTCATGCTTACCATAAAAATGCATTGTCATCGGAACTGCACCAACATTTAAAATTTTAACTTCATAGGATAATAGGAAGTGGTTCTAATTCTGCTTGCAAGATTTGACCTAAACAAACATACTGACAAACACTGTAAATAAAAGCTTGTAAAAAGGGAAAATATCAATATCGATTACCGTCTCATAAGGGCACTGGTCCAATGAGATCGGGATATACTTGCGGCAATGATAATGTTCTTACCGGTGCTTTCACATGTCAGTAATCTTTGCCGGTTGACAGTGTAATAAACGTTGAAAAAGGGAAAATATCAATATCGATTACCGTCTCATAAGGGCATTGGTCCAATGAGATCGGGATATACTTGCGGCAATAATAACGTTCATACCGGTGCTTTCACATGTCAGTAATCTTCGCCGGTTGACAGTGTAGTGAACGTTGACATTGGATTCTTCGTTGTTTTGTATAATATAAATTAACCAATGAACAATCAGCGTGGTCTATTCTCTCTGGCACTCAATTTATAAAGAATTGGTTCCAAATGGAAGCTGTCAAATGCTTGATATCTTAATGGTTTATCGGTGAAAGATCTAGGAGGACGTGTACTGTTAGCATACCAAATCCTATTGCTGCTTTCAGGTATTTCCAGCAACTCTAAAGAAGCAGTGAACCGTATTCTAGTGTTTTGTTTCGCTTCATGTTTAAGTTTCGGTTATTTTATCAAAATCGGTTGGAGCTCCCAGTGCTTCATATGTGATAAAGTGTCTGTCACAACCTTTTCCTTTGCGATTTGTGTCTATGTCGATTCGGCGACTTTGAAACCTCGTTTTATGTACAGATCTCCACAATTTATGGGCTATGGCTGATGTATTATATTTTCTGTATACAATTTCCTATGAATTTCCTATCATAAGTCCTTCCCAATATAATATTATACATTGTGGCCGATTGCGTTTATTTGTGAACTATAACTGAAAATAGTTCAATCGTACGAGATAGAGCAATACGTTAGAGTGAAATATGAAACGAACGCTCGTCGATAAAAACTACCTGTCGAACCTATATTCGTTCTAATAAATTTTAACAAATTTCGTGCGGTCTTAGATTCAGATACTTATCTTATCTTATCTTTGGTGGGTAGTTTTAATGCGAAAAAGTGACAATCGTTCATTTTACATTCCGCTCTAGCATACTGCCCTGTCTCATTCACCGAACTAATTTCCGATTTTAGTTCACGAAGAAACGCAATCGAGCCCATTACGTATATAATAAAATTAAATATTGACAATAAGAAAATCACCGTAAGTACGATAATCGTACACCCGGCGGAGCCGTAAAAGATGGTGAGACCCGTTGGAAAGTGGGACATACCAGCGAAATGAGAGAAGATCCACTGATTGGCTTTAGCCAATGCATTGACCACAAAGAGCGTCGCGACAAAGTGCGGATAAATTACTGACGCGTAGCAACTAATAGCCGAAATTATTGATACCAGCGTTAGTACCACTCGCGTGACGAGTCGATAAGTAACACACTTTTACAACGCATGTTATTACGTTTCGCAATGAGTAATATATTAGAAACAAGTTAGGATAATAGGGCGATTTATTTATTTATCTATTTTTTTATTTATTCATTCATTCAATAGTTAAAATTTTCCTAACACTAAGCCAAAAGCATATATATGTATTTGAATATTTGGAATACTTGGAAAGAGATACAATTTTTGTGGTATTTTTTTCACCTCTCTGGGCATAAAGCTGTATTGACATTGTTTTTTTTATTGCATTTAGTTATATTGATATTATGGGCTATTATAATAATATTACATACCAATAATACATATAATACGATATATACTTTATATATTATACAATCCGTTTCCGCCAAAAGTCAAGAAATTATCGATTAAAAAAACATTAAAAGTAGGTGGTTGTCTTTTCGGTCATTATTAATATATTTTTAAAACTCTTTGTTTAGTTTTTGCGACATCTGTTTGTTTTGCTTATTAATGTATTTCACTTTTTGTTTATTAATGTATCATTCGATAGAGCAATTGCAAGCAGCAATTGTATATTATTGTATAGTATATTGTATGTATATTGTGATTAATTTTATATGTATATTATTGTAGACATGTATTTGTATTTGTATGTATATTATTGTAATATTATACACTAGAAAAATTGTATATCATTCGATAGAGCAAGAGAAAACTAAAGGCGGAAACCATTAGTTTTCTTTAGCCACAGTTTAGCCTTTAGTTTTTAGCTTCTAGCAGTTTAGCCTCTAAGCCTTTAATTTTCTCTATCCACAACAAGGAATTGATGTAAAAGTTGTCTCAGAAGTACAATTTTAGTGGCCACGGTCAGAGTTTGCAGACTACGATTCAGATGTTTAAGAGTGCTGGAAATACATATCTAATGCAGATCTAGCAGAGCCCTAAAGATAGAATTCAACTTGTGTATTGGAAAAGTGGAAAAGACACTTACTTACGATTTTTGTCTTAGTCAGGGCAATGCTACGGATTCCTGCTAGCTGTATGCCGAGCGACAGAGTTTTCTAGGAGGCTGGCGTGGCGGTTTCAGTTAAAAATCGAGTTTAAACCCTGTTTGTGTGAGTGAATAAACAATTATTTGTCAAACACAATTTATCATTACCTAGTGACATTGTTTTTATTACTACTACTAGGTTGCCGTTTTTGTGAGCGGCGCGGCGCCCACGACTACCATCGTCTATTTAGTGAGACGAAAATGACATTTTCTTCTAAACGACAAAGACTGAGAATTGTAATATAAATGATTTGATCAACGTAGGATACTATGAATAATGTGAACTGTTCTTAAAGATAAGGTGTAAAAGCTCAAACGTAAAATCATGGAGGCCCGCCGGATGCTCACTTGATTGACAAATTATAGCGCCGACTTTGATTTGAAATCTCAGCAAGTCCCCCTTTCATCCATCTTATCAGAACGGAAATTCCCAGTGAGTGATTCATCGGCGTCTTTGCTGGAAATTGGTATGTCAATGACCCGAGTAAAGGGGACTCGACCGTCCTCAAGGCTCTCCGCCGTCGCACCTTACAACTTGAGGTGAGTAATGACATGTCTTACAGCCGCAAACTCATCGGTAAAGTACCCACCTTACATCTGTCTACAAAGTAAGGTATGCGATGCCAACTATTATTAAAAAATAAGTAAATGAAGTTGATTCTTTTATCCTACTATTAGTAATAGGCACGGCTTACATAAATTGTAGCCTGTTTCTCGATTTTATAATCTAGCTACCTGCTAATTCGAGGGTTTTCTAAAAATATCCATTGCCTCTAAAGGATAATAATACACCTTTATTGAGTTATTATTAGTTTATAAAATAGTGCGTAGATCATAGCTTCATAATACCTAATCTATTTATGAAAACAGTTTATATAAGCCGGATATAAACTGCAAATCTCCTATACAAACCATTTTCTTCAATTTCTAAATTAGTAGAGAATTGAAATAAATATAAAATAATTACTGTTTTTGCATTAAATTGTTTCAACTCTAAAATAGCTGTATAGTTAATAATTAATATGTCTAACCGACTTAAAAGCCTAAGTCTTACAGGTAAGGTAAAGGCTAAGTTATATGTCACATTTTACACATATATTTAAAAATTAAATAGTTAAATAGCAGTCTTAGGATTAATTATACCCGTCGAGAGTAAGTATTCAGGTTGTATTCAATTTGTCGCTTGCTTGTGTTAATTACAATTATCGATTACATCGATGACACAGAGTCGTATACCGAAAGGGGGAGTGGGGGAGTTGGGTGCCCCCCGCTTATCCCTTCAACCCTAATCCAAGAGAGAGTGTCCATATCGCCCTCGCGCCTTTTGTGGTTTCGCATTATAGGCCTCTGCCATCTTATCTGGGTATTATGCGACATCAAGGAGCTCTTTTGTTTTAATGAGTTCATCTCTGACGATCTCTGACGCCTTGTTTAGTTCGCTTCTTGCGTTATTTTTATTAAAAAGTGTCTTTGACGACGTAGTTCGCTTTAAGATCGAAATGGAATTGCTCGATAGAATCATTTAATGTTTTTAAAAATATATATTTATATAAGCAAACCGTTTGTTTTTAACAAAATAATTCTTCAAAGTTACGACTGACCTGACCTAGCCGCAGTCCTGACATTTACTTCTAATAAAATTTATGTCTATTTGTAGTATTTCAAGGAGTAAATCATTAAAATATTAAAAGCAATTTATATGGTGATTCTGTGTCTCTATTTGATTCAGATTATTACACTATAGCTGTCATTACAATTACCAAAGGCATATATAAATTCATAAATTAAAATGTAATTGAATTGTAATTTTATCACTCCAGCAAATAACCCACAGGTTTATCTTTCTTGCGGTTCTTGCCCGCCCCCGCCCCCTGTAAACCCCCCCCCCCCCCCCCGCCCGCCAAAATTCTAGTCTGGTTTCATGATACTTTCCTTCATAAAAGTTCCATCCATGGAATGTGACGTTATTGCTTGCGAACTTGTTTATATATACGTGTAACGAGACGAACCCATATTATTCTTAAAGATCTTTGAATAATGACTCTACTCAAAGTATATTTGCGAGTTTGGGTCTAGATTTTGTATGCCATCTCTCGTGAACACAAACAAAAATAATGTTAAAACAATGTTTTTTTTTCTGAAACGTATCATTAGCTGTAAACTCATTTTATATGTTTACTAGATGTACACGACGTTTAATTTAAAAGAAATGAAAAATTTATAAATAATTTAGAGTACTTCGGCATAGACAATATTTTTTGTCATATTTTCGTGTAGTATTAGTACTATATACTGGTTTTCGCCGCAGCCTGATCTAGATAAGGCATGCACATTTCGGCTCTTCTCGGTAATGCTCGGTTTTCATCAGGCGGCCGCCCACGTCCCCGACCTGCCGCGTCGCAACGCCCGCCCGCGGCATTACTTAGTTTTCACTAACCGTTCTTTTTGCTTGGCTCCTAAGGGTCATAAAGGGATGTTTAATAGCCAAGGATTGGGCTAACAAATTCAAAAATATTTTTTTAAACTCCGGCTGGTAGTTGCAGATATTAGCACTTTTAAACAAACAAGCTTTTCAGCTTTATTATTAGTATAGATTTACAGTAAGTGGAGATATAAAATAATATATAAAATTATTATACTATAATATATATATATATATATATAGGAGATATATAATAATAGATATACTCACTACAATTAGTAATAATAATTATAGGATAGTTCAGTAATAATTATAGGATAGGTTTCTTTGTAAATTCGTTCTGTATTTCTTTTTTTTTTAAATTTAATACTTTATATTATAAATTTTGATTTATGTAAGACAATATTACTGTTGTATGAATTTTATTTTTATGGTGTTTTTTTACGAAGTAGTTCCGCTACATACTAGGGTTTGCAGTCATATAAATGATAACTAATCGTTTATGGTGATATTAGCTATTCTTCGAAACATCTGTCAATCTTGTATATGGTTTTTTTTCGATCCCAGGATTGTATGGAGAAATGCCAAAACCCCTTTACGAACTATTAAGTCATAACATCTTTAATCCATCGGGCAAGTCATCGATTTGCGAATGAGATCAACGCTCCAAATAGTCTCCGAATTCGAGATCATTAATCCTCAATAGTTTTTATATATTTGAGTACCGTTGCTTGCGGATTATTATTTATTTCGTGCGCGTTGGCATCATCGGTTGGTACACACGATCGATAATGTTATTCCATGTAAATTAGGCTCAAAGGCTCTCGAGGATATTCCGCGAACTTAGAGGCTGTGGGCGGACCGATAACGAGATTTCGCCAGGCCTGTCACTCGTGTACTTTTCCGCTTTTACATGTGGGTATTATTGTACAAAGTTGACGAAACGATTCTAAAGATTTCAGTGTTATTGTATATCGTTATACTAAATAGCTAACCCGACAGACGTTGTCCTGTCCAAATTTCAATAAATTTGTTTGTGATCGTTTTGTGAATTTGTGAAACGCTATTCTAATATGTAAACAAAGTAAAAAATCGGTTGTATCACCTCAAGACTTTCCCGGCAATCAGACAACCTCCCCATCCCCCCTCCCCCCTTCCCCTGCGCCAAACCCGTTAGGCTAGGCGCGCACTGCGACTGCGCACTAGACTGCTGCAGATTGGCTGCGGTGCGGTGACAGTGGCAGGATTGCCACTAAAGAAATTCATACTGGACATGTACTTCATTATTAAATATTAATTATTTTAGACGAAACATTTATTTAAAGAAATCGTATAAAAATTTCGATATTTTTTGAAATAGAATTTCCTTTACTTTGAACGTTATTTATTAGTTTCAAAAGAAAAAACGTTCTGAAGTTTTGCCAGCGCAAATACCGCGGTGTAATTCGCAGTGCGCGGACCGAAAAATGCGGTATTTTTCCGTTGCGGCGTAAAAAACCTACCGCACCGCAGTGCGCGCCTAGCCTTAACCTTAACCCCCAAACTTCGCCCCCCTAACCCCACCCTTCTCAAACTCCCTCCTAAACCCCCCCCCCCTCAAACCAACCCCCAAATCCCCCCCCCCCCACAAACTCCCCCCAACCAATCTTAATTTAGGCTGGAATGCGTTTTTCCAGATTTTTCTCAAGATCTTCCAGATTTTTTTTCAATTAAATATATTTGATTGAAATATTTCCATCCCGAGAGCATAGCGATCAAAACAAAAATAGATTCAACCTAATATGTCGTTCCTATTAAAAAAACACGGATATCCAACGTTCGAATCGTGAATAGAAAAAAAGCCCTTTCAGTTTCCCGAATTTTCCAAGCAACTTTTCCATTTTCCTTTCCGCTAGGACCTTATTTGAACTATTACTAACATTTTAAAAAATAGCCAAATCGGTTCTTATATGCGGTTACCAACGAACGGCATTTCATTTCTATTTATATAGATTCTATGCTTTTTTAACCAATTTACGTATTCGCCATTAATGGTTTTTTTGCGGTTTTATTCCTTTTTTTGTAAAGCATTACAATCCCTGAAATCGGACCGATATTTCGTGCGTCTCCTTTATCTTCTTCTACTAATGGTGCCATGTCCGCTAACGAACGTTGGCTACCGTATTGACTACTACAACTTTATAAGCCAACTTTCGAAAAAAAGATATGGCAGTTATCGAAACATTCCCATAGATCTTCATAGAGCCAAGATGTCCTTCTTTGTTTCTATTCTTTATTGTAAAATCACAATGGGCGGGTTTATTGTCTATGACAATCTCTTACAACCAACCCTACTACAACTTGTTTATATGTAGTATAAATACAAACGGAGCTGCCATGGAATTCACCGACCGGAGTCGGGCCCATCATAATACTATTTTTTTTACACTTCTGGGGGGTGAGCAGTGGATTCCGGACTTACGAACCGGCTGTGGTAGGTTTAGGACAGCTGTCTTGCCACATGTGAGCGTTCACCTTACCACCCATTCACTCCCCCTTCGAAGCCATAGAATTTGAGATGCGCAAATCGCAGTTTTAGATAATTTTTCTAAGAAAGAGTAGATTATTTTTCTGGAAAGGCCAAGATCTTTAAAGAGGTGAAATAGAGATTTAGCTGGCAGGCCACGAGCGCCTACTTCCACCGCGTGAAGGTGAACAGTGAAGCCGTTCCGGGTTACGGCATTTGCAAGATCATGGTATTTATTTAATTTGTACTCGTGGTCTTTTGGGATATTTGATTCCCATGGAACAGTTAATTCTACAATAAGAGCCACCTTCCGAGATAGAGAGTAAAAAGTTATATCTGGACGGAGGGCTGTGCATCCGAGACTTTCAGGGAATTTATACTGCTTAGAGACCGAATCAACCTCCAGAATCCAATCTGTAGCTTTCTCGATTATTGAGAAAGGTTTTGTAGTTAATTGTTTTTTGCCTTTAGAGCCACCCCGCACAAACTGTATTGGGGGTTTGGAGGATACTGTCAAACCCTTGTTGGCACGAGCCACTGAGAGACTAATTACCTCGCGAATAACAGCGAGAACTTTGTCATGGCGGTAAGTGTGCCGTCCTTGATCTAAGGCCACCTTGCAGCCAGCTAGAATGTGTCTAGCTGTGCAAGGGGTATTGCTACAGAGGGGACAAGAACTATCCTCGGCAAAGCTCCAACGAGCGAGGTTACTGGGGTCTGGAAGTGTATGCTGAAAGGCATTCAAATAAAATTTCAGCATCTCTGGCGTCCAGTCATAGAGCATTACCTTCCAGTGCATTGGAGGCGGAATGCAAAAGTCCCCAATTGTTGTCCAATCATTCTGGCATTGAAGGCCAATAGCATGAGCCATACTCTTGCTGTCGTAATCTCCCCGCAAAAGAGACTTCTTCAAGTCCACGTCGCTCGTGGTTGTACTGCCATACCTTAGACCAGTGCCATTTAATTGCCATGCAATGTGTGCGCGTCACAAGTGTGTAAGTGTGTGTCTTGTTATTGCATTCGATCGACAAAATTGAAAATGCAATTCCGTTAATTTTATCCCAACGGAAAAAGGTGACCCAGCCGGGAATCGAACCCGGGACCTTACAATGTAAGATCAGGCGACTCAACCACTATGCCACCGGGCCGGGCCGGACCTCTTGTTCCAGCGTTTTTTCCTTGAGTTATTGGTTGCATAATGTTGTACATCTCGAGATGACGCATGACATGAGTGAAGTATTCGAGTTTGCAGATCTTTATCGTTCACGATATTTCTACGTTCTTGCTCATACGCGTTACGACATCTTCATTCCTGACTCAGACAACCTAGCTTATACGTAGTATCTTCCGATAGACGCACATTTTGAAGGCTTTAAGCTTTTTAAACAGAATATCGGTTAGTGTCCAGCTATCCATTCCATATATCTCCTTCATTTTAAAGAATGCACTTCTGGATTTTTCGATGCGGATATATATCTCCATGCTCATATTCAAATTGCAGCCAACGTAAATAATCTTATAAGTGTTCTCTAGTCGAATTCCGCAAGCTGTAAGTATACATAGGTGTGTTTCTAATTAATGACGATTCTCAAACCGATTATCTTTCTCAGTAACGTAGTTGTATTCTCAGATATAATTACATTACTGAGAATATTATAGACGCAATGACGCATCCAAGTGTAGGAATATCTACCTACTGGAGTAGAATGAAATTGTATTAGATTGTATTTTACGAGTATATTACTGACTATCGCGTACTTGATATTTGTGGTGTTCAGCTATAACCCATTTTCGTCACATACGTATGTATATTGTGAATGAGGAGCTGGAGTTCTTTCGCGTTACTGGTAATTAGTACAGTAGGTACGTGATACTGTACTGACAGTGGTTCCCAATTGGATTTTCCTGCGAACCATTTCAATAAAAACCTCAAAATCACGTACCTTTTATTGCAAGAATGATTAAAAAAGACTTTTTTAAACATTTAGTACCATCAAATACAGTTGATGTGGATAAAAACTAGTTTTATGTGACAAATGTGCACGTCTTTCTTTGTACAACTATGAAACAACTTAGTCAAGAGATTGCCACGTCTACCCCTTGATGAAACTTCGCGTACCCCTGGGGGTACGCTTACCACTAATTGGGAAACACTGTATTATTATGTATATGATGTTATTAGGATTGTAATTTAGGATATGCACATGTGCATATCCTTATTTTTGATAATTTCGCCATTTACCATGATCACACTTACAGATTTATATAAAACGAATAAGGGATTCCAGCTATCTTCAATACCTATACAAAGATCAGCTGAAAATTAAACATAAGAACTCTACGGATTTATTGAATTCGAAAGATTTATTGAATTTACTGAATCTGGAATTATAAAAGCTCATATGCACGTCCTTTACAAGCAACTATTTTTAAACGCAAATAATTAACAACTGGACATGCTGAAATTTATTCCGAGATCGATAATTAACCGCCCTACCTATACGACCGTACGTGTTACGTCTGCTATATTATCGCCCGAAAGCAACAAACCGTATCACTTAAGTTCGAGTCCAAAAACAAAATTTAAAAAGCCGAGACCCACAAGACGTCGGTGATACGTCAAATTATTCTTTCGATTCTAAATACAAAAAGGGTAATAAATGGGTCTATTGTTTAAAAAATATATCTGATATATTGTAAACACATATTGTTATTAGGAAATCTAAATTTAAAAACCCAAAGATTTTTTACCTACTTTTTGAGTAATAACATAAAGGTAAGGCGGCTAAGCAGTCCCTAGGGCTCTTTGCTTTGACCCTTCAGCCCGCTTGTAGTCTGCCAGTGTGTGGCTTTCGAATATATAACCAAAGAATTCAGTATTTAGATTTTTGCTTGACCTAAACTTTTTAATACCGCTTTTATAATATTATTCCAAGAATCAAAGTATCGTTAAAAATAAAGAGCATAATAGGCGTACCTACTATCAGATATTTTTTTTTAATCCATCATTTCATCGTCCGCCCCCTCAAACGAATAAAAATAAGTTTCGAATAATTAGACATATCGACAGTAAAAAAAGGAAGATAGGATAATGCATATACGAAAAATATATCGACTCAATTGAGCCACCTACCCGTGTACAGGGTCTCACATCAGATTTGAAATTTGAAAAATGAATTGTGTTAGCGAGATTTGTCAGTTGCTTTGGTGCGGTAATCAAATGCGTAAATACTACTTCAGAATTATTGTTCATCAATTCTGTAAACAATGAACCAAATCATCATTAGTTTTAAAATGGTTAAAAACTTTCAGTTTCAACGGTAAATATTACGTGCGTGCAGCACTTTGCACACAAACTTGACACCCCAGGCTGTTATAACGATATACAATCGTTCTTTCGAGCGCGGAGGGTGTTTACGCAGAGGCTTACATACAACCGACGTACAGTACAGCAGTAAGCAGAATACAAAACATCGATCAAGCTATCCTACAATATGTTAAAATATAACTTTTATTATCACAACCGTGGCACTTAGCTTTAATAGTCGTGATAACTTTTATTATCACGACTATTAAAGCTAAGTGCCACTGCCGTCCGGTCGCGTGACGTCATCAACAGTGGTCATACGCCATTGGGCTCTCGCAGTGAAAATCATTAAATTTTGAAATTTTTATTACTTCATAAACACTGTCGAAAAAAAAACTTCAAAATAATTCAGGTATTTTGAAGTGAGGCAGTTAGGCAAATCGTGACTGATAACCCATTTGCTTCTTGATGACCGTACGATATAGAGTTGGTTTAAAAAAACATTTACAAAATATAAACTGTGAGAATTGAAAAAAAATAAGAGTTTTAATAGTATTTTTTTAATATAAAAATATATCAAAATTTAAACAAAGTTCTCTGAATAGAGAGCGGATAACCTCTGATTTGCTTATAAGATATATTAATATCTGATAAGATGAAGCGTTTGTCATTTTAGATTATATCTCGATTCGAGCTCTATAAACAAACATCTCGACATAAAATATAACGCAGGCAAACTTGACACGACACGTTCTTAGTCTAGTAGCCATGTATACTAAATGGCCTATCTGCGCGTTTCTTCAATTGTGAAGCCCATGCCGAAATCACTACAGGAGCCTCCGCGAATTTACCGCGAGTACGATGAACTCCACTCTTGATGATCAACTAGGTCAGGACGGCTAGCATTAAATTTTGTACAATTTATCGAGCGTCTCCTAACAGTATCTCCATGAAGTCATTGTTGGATAAAGTTGCGCCATTAGCCGCAATCCACAGCGCCAAATTTGGATTTCCAATTTTTAACAATTGCCGGACATTCCGATAATTGTATCAAAATAAATTGCGTCAACTAACGGTCAAGTATTTCAGTTATATAACGAATAACAATGTCGTGCTGTGCTACTTTTACGATGTGAGTCTACTACTGTCTTTATAAATATTAAATAGCAAAAACATCTAAAATCCAATTAGTGTTGAAAAATGTCTATAATTCGACTAAACTTTGAACATGACATCGAAGACTATCGTGGTTGATTGACATTATAAATGAATTCACCACGTGACGTTTGTAACGCCCTACTTCACGGCGCCGTTGTTCAGGGTAGACTGGGTAGCGGCTGCAACATCGCCGAAACGACTGGTGTTACAAACTTCAAGCGGTAAATTCGTTTTTAACTTATTTATAAACATTGAATTCTTCCTTCTTTCCTTGAATTCAAAGTACTTCATCTAACAACAATTATTACATTTGTTATGTAAGTAAATTTATATTAATATTATTAGTACAATGACGAGCAGCGTCAGCTGAGGTGTCCATGTTGAATTATACATATGAATAAGGTCAATCACTGGATTCAAGGAACTTGTTGAATCGATTTTTGAACTCGTTGACGTTCACCGATTCACCGATTGAATAGTTCCCTGCGGTAGGCGATTCTAATCGTTCACAATAAAATGCTTTCGAGTGAAATATAAAAATGCGTGATAAACTGAGTGAAACACTGTCTTGGTCAGTTTCAAATAGTGGCCACGACGATTGGCCGGGTTAGGGAGGTCACCATAATTATAGTAAGGCAGTTATACTTTCCTTCTGTCATCATATTCATGTCTTATCAGTTCTTCACGCTTTTCTGCATTCCTGTCTTGTATCGACGTCAGTTTTAAATTTGAGAGTACCTCCTCATATTCCACATGCCTCAATTCCCTTAAGATTTTGATGAAACATCTATAAGCCCCTTCCAGTGACTTGACAAAATTCAGATTCCAATTTTTTTATTTATTTTGGTAAAGTAACAGCATAAACTTCAATTATATAATTCTTCAAAAACATGTTCTTATGCGCGATGATTACCTATGCCTTATTTTAACTATAGTCTGTTGTAGATCTTCCGTGTTCACTCTTCATCTTTCCGTGTTCATCTTTCCTTCATCTTCGATCTTTCCGTGTTCAAATAGGTTTTGATAAAATATATTAAACTGTTTGTTTTTTTTTGCTATGACAGATTGGTTCACATTTGAGGTCACTAGATATGGTTGCACCGAGGTCCTTTTGCGTTGACACACTTTCGAGTGTGGTTACACTCAGTCTGTAGGAATTTTAGGGGTTGTGTTTCCCGATATGGAGGACACTTGCTGAATTTGATTAGATTGTAATGTCAGATCTCCTAAGAATTCAGGTATCGTCCGAAAAGACGTTGAATAGGTACAATATTTTCTTTTTTGACTAGTACTAACGAAAAGAAACACAATTATTATTTTAACCTCTAAGAATGTAGCTTCGATGCGATAGAGAAGTGAGCGTACTGTGGTCAGCCTTGGTCCGCCAGATGAGTACTTGATAACAGCGAGTTGCCCTTTCGAATTGTATAACGAGAATTCGGCCTATGAAACCTTTGTCACCATATACGCGGTCGAGTTGCTGCATTTCTATTGTAATAAATTCTATACTAAAGCATTTGAGATTGTAATGTTGAAAATTTAACGTCAAGGACTACCTATTATCTAAATCGGTATGATTGCATTATAGGAACCTGTTCTACATTGATGATTTTTTATTATCACCCGAATATATTCATCACGCTGATTCCGATTCTGCAATAACCTTTATTCGGTCTCAATAAATAAGTGAGATATATGCATTCAAAGTTTCCATGCAACATATCAACAAAGCGGCAAATTTCGAATTTTTAAAATAAAATTTTGCTATTTGTATTGCCATGTTTTTGCGATAATCTTAAACAATTGCACTATTTTCGAGGTTTTTACGAAGGGACTTTGGATATTGATGACAAAACGTAACCTGAAACAATCGAAATTTCAGGATACCATTTATCATCAATACGTAAAGTCATTGAAAAACACCTCGAAAATAGTTCAAATTTTTAAAATATCGCAAAGATATGTTTTTAAACAAACGTTTTTTTTCAAAATATGGCGTTATTCTAAAAACTAAAAACATCGCACAAAAATTTTATTATTGTGATATCGCTCATTTTTAACGATATTACCCGACATACTCGACTTTATTCTGAACACTTATTCTAAAACAAAATTGTCAGTCTGTTGACGCAGCTATGAAAACTTTGAATACCTATATCTCGCTTATTTATTGGGACCGAATAAAGATTATTGCAGATTCGGAATCAGCGCAGTGAATATAGTCGGGTGACATTAAAACAGAACAGGTTGCTATAATTCAGTAATACCAGTAGGTATGTATGTAACTTTGAAACTTTATTGTCTCGAAATATTGCTAATTGTAAGTGTCCGAGGCTATTTTCTTTCAGATTTAGCATTAAAATGTTGGAATAATTATTGTCCTTTTGTTTACGTGTAACACAATCTTTAACCGCCTTCGATCTGCTTATTTATCACTCCTACAGATTTCACTGTCATTATAAAACATATAAATGTTTGTGTTATTGCGCCAAGCTGTCAATATTAGGAGTGACTACGCTCCAAAACAGCTCGTAAACCGAATGTCAGTTGAGCTGCTGTTTACGCGTTTGAAGTTCGATTTTAGTGGCGCTAGAGGGCGTTTATCGCCGGCCAGGATAATGTCTCTCAAGAAAAGTCGTAAAACGCGTCTAAATCCGGTGCACGCAGAATAGATAGTTTAAAATCATTGTGAGCGGTTAGGAGTAAAAAATACAATATTCTGGAGCCAAGTAAATTGACAAAAAAGGTTGAGGCACTAAGTTTAAGAATAGGCACAAGCACGTAAAAGGGTCAGTCCACACACGGTCAGATTGTCTGCGCAGTTTATCACGTGTGACGTCATACCTGAGCGATAAACTGAACAAACTGCGCAGTTCTATCAGATTTTTACGCAGACTTTTGGCCTGCGCTTTGAGGTTGACTTTACGCCGATAACTGCGCAGTTTGCTCAGTTAATCGCACACTTAGAGTATAAATAAGTGCTTATTTATACTCTAAGATCGCACATTTCGCACAGTATTCAGTATTCTATGTATTTATTCAGAATATACAATAAAAGCATGAATAATCAATTAAAGCTAGTTATCGCATATTACAATTCGCCCGTTGCTAGTAATATATTGATATAGATATACATAAAACTATTAAAGCAGAGTTATTAAATTGACAATAGGGTTGACTAAAGTCGGCTTTACACGGCCATGTACATGGGTATACATATAAAATAAATAATAATTATAAGAATATTAATAGTATTTCGCGAGAAATTAGAAAAAAAAGTCGCTTGATATTATCAATATAAAAATTTGTTAGCGATAATCTCAATCATTTCTTTTTTGTCAATCAAGGTTTTTACGAAATGACATTGGGTATTAACGACAATAGGTAACCTGAAACAAACGAAATTTAAGGATACCTTTTGTCATTAATAGGCAGTCGTTGAAAAAAAACTCGTTTAAATAAAAGTCATTTAAATATTGCAGATTTGTTTTTCCACAACCCGTTTTTACAAAATATGTATTGATTTATTCTAAAAACATTGCAAAATGTCATTTTATACAATTTTATACAATATCGTTTATTGTTATCGATATAATAGCAGCTAATTGTTATAGACCAAAAAATCTTACTGCAGATTCATCAGCAGATTCAATCAGCGTGGTGAATATAGTCGGGTGACATTAAAACAGAACAGGTTGCTATAATTCAGTAATACCAGTAGGTATGTATGTAACTTTGAAACTTTATTGTCCCGAAATATTGGTAATTGTAATTGTGCGAGGTTATTTTCTTTCAGATTTAGCATTAAAATGATGTAAGTTTGTATATTTTTTTATTTTTGAGAATGGTTTTTTAATGCATATATTCCAAGATATAATCTATTTGAAATTTCTCCGTCTGTATCCTAAACAATATGATACGTTTTTATCCTAAACAATACTTCAATTTTCTGTAAAACCTCTTTCTTATTTTTTTAATATTTTATGTAGTAGTAGTAGTAGTAGTAGACGGAGTGGGGGGCTTGTTTCCAGCCCTTGGTGTCACCTAGATCCATAAGATCTTTTGTAACTACCCACTATGTGGTTAGGTCAGTGGTCAGCTAGTAGCCCGGTACTTCTTACCAGTCCAAGTAGATCACTGACCTTCAAGTTGGGCAGATCGCTAGGCTCGAGAAAGGCTCGTCCCAGTAAACTGTGTCTTTTAGCGGCGAGGCCTGTGCAGCGACCAACGATGTGTAGGTATGCTGTCTTCAGGTTCTTCGCTACATTTTATGTAATTTATTGCAAAATAGTCTATTATCATACTACTTTTTACGACCATTTTTAAAATCTGCCGCGTTTTGTAATAATTATGTTATTTTAGATGCTATCGATTTCTAGAAATATATTTTTTTCTTTATATATCTTTAACCGAGTTTAATTTTATATATTTTTGGCCGGGATTCACCTGTAACATAAATAAGCACCGTATCAGGAAAAGTTCATCTGCCGCTCTCTCAAAACACCAAACACTCATCCCGGGAATAATAAATAACATCATTAAAAACTTTTACTACTTTCAATGCAAAAAATGGCAACTCGTGCCGGTGTTAAAATTTTGTAGACCGTTAATTTATCGAACATTAAACAAGACGATCGACATTAAAAAAAGTTGACGCGTCAGAAGCCTGCGTTCCACGGGTCATCCGTAGGCGTCGGGAAAGAAAGCTTTACAACTGTTCTTTGAACTATTGATTACTGATTTCTGCTTCCGCCCGATCGACGTTTGATCGTAATTTCGATGATTGTGCTAATGCAAAAGACAGATCGATCAGAAACATCAAAAAGCTGTTGATTGCAACTATTAATGCTAATCACACTACGGCATCATGAAGCTTGATATACTTAGAAGAAAAACGACTATTAATTTCCAACATACCAACGCGTAAATGAGAATCATTGCAATTATTATAAACGAGTTGTTCTGGCGCCGCAGAGCCTCATATTTAATTATTAGTAAGACACGTTGAAATAAACGTGTTCAGTTTGGAATCGAAACATCACAGTCCGATAAAAATATTGATTTCTTTATTTGGAATTTAAGCAACAAAAAGAAGCAACTTTTATTGAAACAAACCTAAAAGCATTGACTTTACAGCATATTATATTGTTCAACGTCTTACTACAATTTGACAACGTGTTTTTCAACCTTTTTTAGATCGTGACCCCCTTTCTGGTAAAAAGAAAATAAACTTTACGCAACCCCCCTAAGACTGTAACATCGTTCTCTTTACCCCCCCCCCCTTAGTCTCTCCCAAGGCTGTAACTGTAAGAATTCAATGAATATTGTTTTTAGTACAATGGCGAAAAATACATCATTTTAACTGTTTTTCACTTTCGAAGCTGTACTTACCTGTTTCCATCTTAGATCAACGATATTGATTTGTAAAGGTTTTGTAAAAGAAGCGATATAGTTTTGTAAAAGAAATAGCAAAAAAACACACAATTAATTGTTTCTCTTCCGAAGCTGTATACATGTTTGCATTTTGTAAAATAAAGATTTTGTAACATTTTATTTTTTTATTTTTAGATAGCTTGTGACCCGACCCACTGGTTTAAAAACACTGTTTTAGTCTATCTAAACATTAAAGTGCGTAATTATAAGGTATTGAAACCTGTATACCAAATGAAAACTTGACATCTTTCAGTAAATAATATTAAAATAATAAGAGCTACGATTAAAAAATCGCTTGTTATTATATTATTATATGCCGTATATATATAGTCGTTGATAGAGCGCCATTAAAAGTGCGCCGCCATACTGTTATACCACGAAAGTCGTGATACTAAACATAATAATAGAAGATCAATATTTTTTTAAACTAAAGTTCCAAAAATGGCACTCATGATCGCCAAAAATGGCACTAACCCCCTGGGGGATCGAGAGCTGTCTAAAAATAAAAATCTAAAATATTGCAAAATCTTTATTATTCAAAATGCAAACATTTACAGCTTCGGAAGAGAAGCATATTTATTATGTGTTTTTTGCTATTTCTTTTAAAAACTTTTACAAATCATTAATGTTGATATAAGATGGAAACACCTAAGTACAGCTTCGAAGGTAAAAAAACAGTTAAAGTAATGTGGTTTAAGCCATTGTTCTAAAAAGAATATCCATTGAATGCTTACAGTTTCAGCCTTGGAGGAGACTAGGGGGATCGAGCGAACTCAGTTATAGTCTGAGGGCGGTCGCGTAATGGGCTCTCTACACGATCAAGCATGCTTGTCAAGCATCGCGTCCCGGGCTGGGAGGGGATCGTAAATCGCAGGAAATATGCAAATATATATTTTTTATATTAACGAAAAATGCCTAATTTTGTAGTTAAATACCAGGAGTTACGTAATTCATCAATCAGTTACGTTTAATTAACATCCCTGGTATAAACTACCAAATTAGGCAGTTTTGGTAAATATTACAAAAACATATTGGCTTATTTCATGCGGTTTACGATCCCCTTTCTGCCCGCGACGCGAAGCTTGTCAAGCATGCTTGATCGTCTAGAGAGCCCTTAAGAGTTTTTTTCTACCAGAAAGGGGGTATGGGTCTAAAAAATATTATAAAACACTGGACTAAAAGATGGCTCTCTGTATTATTCCTGTGACGTAATCAGTCTATATAAAAAATGCGATAGATAGCATTATTAATTGGAAGTTAATATTGTTCCCATTGGTTAAATTATTGGTTTTTATCATCAGATCAAGTCAAATCAAATCATATTTATTTTTAAAAAAACCCGTTTAGGGTGTAGAAAATACAGTCACGAATTTAGGGTGTAGAAAATACAGTCACGAAATAAACAATTCAAATGTAACAATTAAATAAAATAACATAACATAAATCCCTATGTTAAAACTCAGTCAAATTGTACAAACATTTAGATAACAAATATTGTTTTGTTCGTTTTCTAAACTCAACTCAACTCAATCAGTCCTTTATAAAAAAAACATACGGTATCAAAATCAAAATGTTCTTTATTCATATGGACACAATTAAATATTATTTGTAATGTATATTCTTATGATGCGCCTTAACCTTACTCCCAAGCCGTTTTGTCATTTACATAATCAGATATTGTACAGTATGCTTTTTAATACAATTTTGCTTTGATGGTGGCTTTAAACTTATATACAGATAGTTCTCTAATAGTAAGAGGAAGTTTGTTATAGAAGCGTATACATTGTCCCAAAAAAGAATTGCTTGTTTTGTGGAGACGAGTAGCACGTACAAGAAGGTTATGCTTATGTCTAGTATTAACATTGTAAGTGTCTCTTTTTTTTAAACTTGTCAATATTCTTGTGGATATACAACAGATTTTCGTATATATATATATATATATATATATATATATATATATATATATATATATATATATATATATATATATATATATATATATATATATATATATATATATATATATATATATATAGATATATATATATAATATATATATATATATATATATATATATATATATATATATATATATATATATATATATATATATATATATATATATATATATATATATATATATATATATATATACATATTGTGATGCAACAGTAGGAATATTTATCTCTTTAAATTTTTCTCTAAGTGAAACTCGAGGACCAAGTTTATATATAGCTCTTACGGCACGTTTCTGTAGTATAAAGATGTTATTGATGTCTGCACAGCTTCCCCAGAGAAGAATCCCATAGGACATAATGCTATGAAAGTAACTAAAGTATACTATTCTTGCTGTATCTACATCAGTCAGCCGCCTTATTGTTTTAACTGCTTGTTATCAATGTTATTACATATGGTTACATAATTTGCTATTAGTTTGGCCGTCAATGCTATCAGCGTTACCTGTATTTCGCCATTTCAGAAGAGTTGCTAAATCGTAATATGAAACTGAGCAATCAAAAACTATATATAATCAATGATGATGATACATTAGATATAATTGAGAGAAATCTTCAGCAGATCCGTGGAATTGTCCAGGGTCACGTGCGTCATATTGCAGTGAGTAAAATAATTAATCATTACCCTCTCTGAATGTGGAATTGTTTGCCATATTATTGCGGCGTGATGTAGATTTTCCTGTTTTCTGTAGTAATGTAATCGATTTACTAGTTTTATAAGTGTGCCCTGTTTATTACACAACCTAATAATATGACGTGCTTACCATCAACTAATCGTGTACAGGTAAGTAAATAGAGTTCTCCACAATTCAACTTTTATAAAGGTTTTTTCAAAAGTTGCATATATGATGCAACTTTTGTACATTGAATGTACAAGAATGTACATTCTGTACATTCTTCACCCATAGGCATACTTTTATATTTTTGTTTATTTATTTTACTTTTGGGTAATAATCACAAAATGCGAAAAGCAAGCGTTTTACGATATTTTAAATTCAAAATTACGGATAAACGGTCGATAAGAAAGTATCTACATAGACTGAGTGAGTGAGTGTCGTGTGCACGTCGTACTTTCAAAATTCACGAGCGCCGAACCCGCCACCCCACCATCGTTATAACCTTCGTAGTAACAGCAGCAGTTTGCCGCCTACCCGCAGAGCAACAACGGATGACGATTAACAGCCCTTTAGTCTACACTGGACCACAGCGGTTGCGACATCGCCGAAATGTCAGGTGCTGGAAACTTCACGCGGTAAATTTGTTGTCTATCTTATTACAAGCTTTATTTTTAATTGCAATTTTCGTATGTAGGTTGTCCGTTTCAAAATTTGCGAAAACATTTTTCAGCCACTTCATGGTGTCCGTTTGAGCTGAAATTTGGCATACTAAGCTCGGCTACAATGCAATACTATGGTACCATCGAGCTGATTTGATGATGGAGCCGGGATGGAACCCCCTGGCGGCAAATGGTAAGACAGTCGAATTTGGGTTAGTATGTTTTGTTATCATGAGTACTTTTCATTACGCGTTATGATGAGGGTCTGAAGATGTAGCCGGAAGATTGCCACTAAAACTCCCTGATAGAAAACGCTAAGATAGTCAAGTGTAGGCTCGTTTGTTTTGTTGTCTTGAGTACTTTCCATTAAACGTGTATACGAGTTTCTGAAGATGGAGCGAGGAGACTGCCACTGTATATGCCTGATGAGTAACGTTAGTTTAAAGTAAACGTTGTTTTAAAAAAATAGTTTTTAATTTTAATGTATTTATAATATCAAACAGCCGCGATAGTCTTCAATCCTGTCGATAATGTACGTAATGTGAAATGAAGAGCGTTTAAGGCGACGTACTACTTAAAAAATAAACCGTATCTGAGTTTTTAAGCCCCGCCTACTTACCCCCTCCCCTCGCGACGGGGCAGGTGTTTATTATGTTGACTCATCTCGCAGCGATATTCACTCGCTATCGATGTCTGGACTAAACACACTAGGTATACACTATTGCAATGGGATTTATATTTTGGGATTATGCAAGTGTCATGTACCTACGCTGGTGAAGAAGGCTACGCTTTATCATCATCTAAACTTGAACATTATATTACTTTCCCGGCTGCCACTGGTAGGGAAGGTGTTGTGATCGTGCGGAAAAAAATGTTTAGATAACGATAGAGATGTCCATTTTGAGGTCCACCAAGATGATTAAGACCATTTTCAGAGAAATGTATGTCTGTTTGCCTGTATGTAATCTCTCACGATAACTGCCGAGCCGTTGAACCGATTGAGTTGAAATTTGGAACATAGGGATAGTATCACCCTGGAATGCGCCCATTAGATTTTGGCTGTCAACTGTTAAACCAAACTATAAATGTCAAAAATTGACAGAAGCCATATCTTACAGAATTTCATTTGCGATATGTCATTTGAAATCCCCTGAAAAACTGTATTAAGAAGAGTCACCTGTCACTAATTAATTTTCGACATTTTAAAATTATTTTAAATGGTGATAGATGACAATTGGAGAAATGCCGTTAACTGTTTTGGATACAGTTTTCCAAGGGCTTTTAAATGACATAAATCGCAATTCATGTTCCGTGAGATACAGCTTTAGTATTTTTTTGATAGTTGTAGTGACAGTTTTTGATAGTATTTTTTGGCAGAAAAAACATTTAGAATCGAATTAAAAAACAACATTGTGTATCGAACTATTTATTCGCGGTATAATAGTTCTTTGAGGAGGACATAACGACACCCATCGCCTTGTACATTATCATTAAAAAAATATTTAATTAAAAAGTAATATAATTTATTTTTAGATACTGTAAGCACATCATTGTAAACTTTAAAGAAATACACATCATTAAAAATAAATAATTATTAATTAAAATATAAAATCATTAAGACAAAAAATCATGAAGACATTTCTGGTTGGCAAAGTAGTCTGTTATTTCTGAGTAGATACATACATATTAAATGTAAAGAGACGAATAAATACATTTAAAATTGCGCAGTACATTTGAGACTTCCTTTTTGTAGCCTTGACAGTGTCGCTTTGTAGTGGTGCGCCGACTTTTGTAATTAAAATTCATCAAATGATAATACATTTTCAAAAGCCTGTTCATCATTATTAATTAGATCTGTACTCAGCACAGATTTGGAATATCGTGTACTTTTCGGTGGCTCTATATTGCTTGTGCTTTGCTTTGGAGTGTTATTGGCAAGTACATTCTCTGTGAGTTCTTTGCTCACTTTGTGATGGAATCACTGAAAACTAACTACCGCTTAAGCGTTGGACAAGGGAGAGGAACCGATTTCTTTCGTTTTATCGTGTCGTTTCTTTTATTTGCTTCTTTCAAAGTGTATTCAGGCTCCCTTAAATCCATATTCCTTCATACTCCTGGATCGATAATTTCAGGTAATACACAGTCCATATAAAAACAAACAAGTTTTTTCCATGACATTTGTCCAAATCAAATCATTCGTCTGTATATATTCGGTTTTGAGGAGATCGTTTTTACCAGACCAAAATGTAAATAGGCACACTTCCTTTCCAGTTATATGTATCGTTCCAGTTACAGTTTCTTTCCAGCACACTTTCTTTAAAGTTATCCACAATACCACAGATAGTTCATACCTTGTTGAAAACTTACGTTTTTTCGTTCCTCAGCGATTAATTCGCAATTCACGCACGTTTGAGGTATCTCGTGCCAATACCAACTACGGGAAACATTCCATCGCTTATGGGCTGATATGCACGTACGACTCTTGTTTCTCCACCATCGACATTTTCAACCTCAACCAACCGACGTTCGTTAAAGAATTATTCAAATCAATTGCACCTAACGAGCTTGTTAATACCTATAGTAATTAGTTATATACTTTCTATACAACAAAATAAAATTCGAAATTTAAATTCTAAGTGTCAACATATTTTAAAATTTTCTCCCCTCTAAATAATAATTAAATAATAAATTTTAGTGATTATAGTGCAATTCTATAGTCTGGATTAACTCGCGGTTAACACGGGACGCGTCCCGAAGGATCTGATCGGTCTGAGCTGTTCACTTTAAATATTCGACCAGCGTGTCTATGGAAAAGTCGACCATCGAAAACAAGCGAGCTGTAGTTACTGGCTGAAGGCAGATCGACTTTGCTGAAGATACATCGGAGGACTTACTGAAGGTGGTGGTGGATTTGATTGACCAGCCACCTTTCGAAGACTATATGCAAAGACTCTCAGAAGGAGGTTACCGCAAGGTATAAGGACGATCAATTGTGCGCTGGCAGCTTAGAAGGATTACGAGATTCTTGTGGAGGCGATAGTGGTGGACCTCTGCAAGTGGCGATAGCTGACAACCAATGCCTTTTCAACATAATCACCGTTACCAGTATTGGAAAGAGCCCTTGCGGAAGTGCCAAGGGACCTGGCATATACACTGCCGTGAAGAGTCATGTGAAATAAATGGCGTTTTAGGAGTATGTCTACCGGCGAAAAATTGTCCAAAAACTGAGGGGGATTTGCCAAAAGGGAAACTATCACAATTTTGTATAATGTCGGAACAAGAGACTGTATGCTGTATTCAACACAGCCCCATGAGCAACAACACGAGATCATCAGAAAACCAGGATAAATCCAATAATGCATCTTCTATATCACCGCCTACTACAACAACTACCAATAAGTCACCGGTCATCTCTACAATAGCTCCAGAAAAAACTCAAACATCACCACAAGCCATAACTACCAATTTCATAAATGACAGTGTGAAAAACGAAATAAATCCGAAAAAATAGCTCTGCATATTGAGTAAAAATTTAACAATGACAGTCATTGCTGCGTTAGCGATTAATTGATTTATTTTATTTTATCTGCATCCAAACTTTTCTCTGGTCGTAACGGTCTCCGTTCCATCGGGTTCAGAAGAGGGAGGAAGAGAGAGTGCACCCGTGGTCGCGCGCCCACCTGTGCACTATAATATAGCCTGCGCACTTGACTGCTTCCGAACAGTGGACTCTGAGAAGACTAAAGAAGTCACTAGAATCTACAATGCAGTCGCTGTGGCCGAACACGGCTAGAAGGATATATATACAACATATCAGTAGCTACCACAAATATTTATAAATATCTATAAATATTTATTATATATCTATAAATACCTATAAACATCAATAAATATCTGTATTTATATATCCACTATACGACCTATCTATATCTTTATTTATATCTATATACATATACACATACCATCGTCTAACTCCTTCTTCCTAATCACTTCCAATTCCCTACCTCTCCCATCGGTTTTCTATATATTTTTTATATTTAATATGAACTTTGTTTATTTTATAATTAATTTTTAAGTGTAATATGCTGAAATCCAAATGTGTAATAAACGATTATAGGCGTAATGTTTTTCTTTTTTTTCTACATTTATGCACACGTATGTATATTGTATGCGCTGTATTTTTCCAGAAATAAAATAAAAAATAAATAAATAAAAAGAAATTATATATGGACCTGTCCTTGAACTTGAACGTACCAGTGATGTTTGATGCTGATTTCAAGTTTTCCATCTTTCTGTTTCCAAAATGTCACTTTTCTTTTTCTTGTCGCTTCCGTTAACCAGATTCTATGCGCTGTAATGGGAAATTTGACTTCAAAAATATAATCATCAGATATTCCATCTGGAGAAGCTCCCAAAAATGGAAATTTAGGGTCAATGAATAATCCACATTGCTGAATTTCCACTTTTTCTAGACATATTTTTCATTCTAGTGCAGTTGTTTCATTTTCTTTTCCATGGCAAATTGATGCTACGTTGCTCAAATCCCATTTTCAGTCATGGATTCAACTAAATTGGCGCATTTTGTGTGTTGTTAACTATTGACAATTTTGCCAAAGTTAGACGCAGTTACCATTTTTCTTCGTAATTCCAACCACTCGCTGCTTTCACCTTGAATAACCGTAAGTTTTTCAATTCGCAATCGATCATTTTTCTATTTTCCAATTCTTGAAATAACAGAGCTTTGCTTTTTTCGAATATTTCTGATGGAACATCGGGTTGGTTGCAATGTTCTCCATAATGCGAATTATTGTTTTTTTTTCAAAAAAACTTTCTGCTTTTATTTCTTTTATAAAGAATGGATTTACTTAAATGCCTCTGTCTTCTTTATTCCACTTTTGATATCCTGCCAGAGGGACTTTTGCCTATATATTTTTTATGTAATCTTGAGAGTGGCTGTTTTGTATTAAATGATATAACTGCCGCATTACATCGCGCTTGGTAAGACTGCTTTTGGATGTAATTTGTCCTCTTACCACCAATAAATTTTGCAATGATGCCGTTAAACCTTTCGAGAACATTACTATCTACATCATGAATTAGGCTTCTTGCATGTATTGCTACCTACGTTTTAAGTTATGTAAATTATTCTTTCCCAAATAATGTCACCCATCAAACAACTCATTGCATCCAGTGTTTCATTTTCCGACAAACAATTTTAAAAACTTCTACATTTATCATGGTTTCCAAATGCATCTATCGGGGCGTTCAAAATGTCATTATACAGGCAATCAATTTTCTCATCAATTGAAAAGTTTTGACATTTATTATAAGCTACTGCTGATGTAATATTTCTTCGCATTTTTAGTTTTTTTTTTCACAGACATTACAAGTTGAATAAAAGCTTTTAAAAAGTAGATACCTACGTTTTGTTTTTTAAATTACAATTCTGCCTATCTGACGGTTTTCTATATTAGAACGGTCAGAATCGTAGCCTAATAGTATATTATATTTATACATGGTGTATAGCTCTGTCATATGGCTCTAACGCAAATGTATTGGCATTATTTACTGTCCCCTTATATATGACACATTTTGACTCGCGGGAAGCAAGCTGAAGTGGCGCACTTGTTTTAAACTCGCATAAGATCACACCGGTCGTAGGTTCAAAACCTACCGATATGTATATTTTTTTTTTGTTTTTATACATAAAGAAACATTGTTATCAAATAAATGAACACTTTTTATTAAAAAAAAGTAATATTGTAAATTTAAAAAAAAAAAAAATAAATATTAAATATTATTTTACTTATTATTGTTTCTATTTTTCAACATATGATTTATCATGTTTTTAAACCTCTTTCATTTACACGGTGAAATAGCCATCTAAAACCGATATTTTTTTACTTCACATCTCCGATCCATCGAAATGTCAATTTGGTAATAATAAGTCATGAAACAGAGCGTCGCGAACGCAACCGCATATGTCGGCCTTCGAAGCCGAAATGAACCACGTTTCTAAGAGCCAATAACATTTCATTATAAAAGGTTGGCTGTTATGCCATTTGAATCAGTAATTGATCCCCACATAAGAACCATATTGACCCAATGTCGCTTGCGGCATTTTGAATGCCAGCGCGTCGTCGCGAGAAGAGCGCGCTCATCTCATTGTATGACAAAAATAATATAAACGGGCTCTGCAAAATATTATTTTTAAAATATACTGATATTTTATTTGAAAAAAATAATCGTCAGTACTACAAGTTTATTGTACATAGTTTATGTAAAAAAAAACAAACTTGAAAAAAACACACAGTAATAAGTAATATTTAACAGTGAATATGGATGAAAGTTACACTTTTTATATAATTTTTTTTAACAAGAAAAACTTATTTTTTTAAATTTATGCGAAAGCATTCCTCTTTACAACTATTGTTAAAATGCCGTAGTATTTTTTTTGAGTTTCTTGATCGTGCAGTTTAGTGTGAGGCACGTTTCAAAAAATGCTCTAAAATGAAAATTTCCTGTATAGCTCCCAGATTTAATTATTTTCCTCAATTTTCCAATACTTAAAAAAAAAACTGAAATAGCTATCTACTTAAGAAAGGTACTGTGAGTTACGATAATTTTTTTTTGTTGGCTAACATCATCAGTTATTTCAGTATGACTGTTCAAAAATTGCCAAAAAATGTAATTTTCGAAATTTACACCCCTTTACCTTCGAAACTAATTACATGAAGCACTATGCCCCAGTGAGCTGCGTTCTACCAGAAGTTCTGCGCCTGAAAGTGATTGGTACTCTACTGATGTTTGAATTTCAGCACACAGACCGAGTACGATATAAATGGATGTTTGAGTCGCATGGCAAAGGCATCGGCCACGTAATGCGAAACCCGAAAATAAGAGAGGGCGGTGTTCACTTAAGATAAATAATAGTTGAAATACACGCATGTCTTGGCAACTTAGTTATTAATCATCAATGCTATTCAACTCTGCATAATCTACTATCACAAAGATTCAGCGATTCGATAACACTTTTTTTTTCTTGAAATTACCGAGTAGCAGCAGCCATTTATCGGTTATATTGAGTGACGCCGGCGGCCCCGGGCCAACTCTCACTCTCGTACTACTGGTATAGTGTTTGACAGGCAATTAGTGGTATACGATGTCGGGCCTCCAACTCCCGGCAATATTGTGACTGGCAAACGTATTGAGTCTCGCTTTGAGTCTGTTTGAAGACAAATGACCGCGCTTCTAGCTGCGTCTCAACTGACCCACTTTGCTGAATGACTCGGATTTTCCGAGCTGGACCGAGCGATGCCGAAGCGAGCTTTATTTGACAACAAATAAAGTCTCATTTGAAGAAAGCTCTAGAGCCTCTCGTTATTTAAATTGACTGTCGTTATTTAAATTGACTTCGACTCCAAAGAACTGTGGAACTTCTACTGAGGCCAATGTACCGGGAACAATGCTGAATCCGCTGAGACAATGTACCGGGAACAATGTACCGATTCTTTCAGTTTTAAGTTTATTCTATTTGTCTCACTCTATTTAACGGAATTTTATGTTCAGTTTTAATATTGGAATGGCGTTTTTTTTAAAAGCCCACATTTTAAGGCAATTTATTTTATTATTTATTTTATAAAATTTCTAAATTCGAAATTCGAAGTAACAGCAGCATCCATTTTTAATTTCCCTAATAAAATCGTAATATAATGTAAAATGGGACACAGAAGGAGCCTCCTCGAAGATTGTGCACATTTTCGACTAACTAGTCTGCGACCATGAACAATCGGGCGTCCCTGTAAACGGTGAGTGTAAAGTCACCGGCCAATCCTTCTACCACCGGACCGGCCAATCCTTCTACCACTGACAAGATGCCGAGTTAATCACGTCCAATGGGGCTACCCAGCGAATCCAACACAGTCTGTGGAACGCTGCTGGATGAAGACCACCTCCTATCTTGCCCGCAGCTGACAGCCCCCATCACATACCAGGACTTGCAAGAGACGAACAACAACACGATCCAGGCCGGATATTTTTGGAGAGACGTGTCCTAACACGTCCGGACATGTTAACTAACTAACAAGGCAATTTATTTACTACAACGTTTAAATAATTTATTGTACTTTTAGAGCCCTGTCCACCTTAGAACGGGTTAGTCCTAGTTGGGTGACCGAATCAAATAAGCATGAGATTAAGGTTTGCCATTCGGTTCCTGTTAATTTTGTAGCCAAAGTCAATGTTTTATTGAAATTAATTCTTTATAAATAATAAATAAATAAAAGAAATGTGCCTATGTGACAGCTTCTGAAAATAGAAGAATTGTCTATTTTCTGTCTACTTCTAAAAATGTATGGGGTCGGTCAAACGCACGGGTCGGGTAGGACTTTGGTCTGCGGGCCAGTCTCCCCTAGGAGTCAACCTTAGGGCGCTGCCAACCGTGCGGCGTCAGCCAATCAATGTGCATTCCGACGGACAGTTGGGGGAGTCTGGAAACAGTACAGTTTCCTATAAGAGCGGGTGTAGTTGTTAACCTTACGTCAACTGCTCTCGAAACGACCATTCGGCCACCCGATCCCGGATGAAGAGCCGGGCAAAGGATGCCGTGATCCACGATAGAATCGGTAGATACCGAATCACCGCTTAACTAGGTAGAGGACGTACATAACCAGTCGGGAGGCCGGATAAATCTGGCCATAAATGGTAGCGAGGGCGCTTGGTCTCCCGCTGGGTTAACTACCCGGTACCGGGCGGTAAGGGTTGGTCTCTCGCGGGCTAGTTGGCGGAGCTAGATGGGAGCTAATGGGCCCATGATGAGGTGGCCACGATGACCCATGTGTTCAGGGTCGGTCACACTCACGGGTCAACACCCATCCGATGGCCTCCACGCATGGGGTGCGAACCTGGGTAGGACACTGGGTCAACCAGTCTCCCCTGGGAATCAAACCTCTGGCGCTCCTGGACGGTCTGCGCACCGAGCGGCGCAAGCCAATCGACTGTGCTCTCCGACTAACAGTCGGGGGAGTCTGGGAACTGTATTGTTTCCTATAGAGCGGGGGTGGTTGTCTACCTTACGGCGACTGCTCTTGAAATGACCATTGGCCATCCGATCCCGGTTCAGAGTCGGGCAAAGGACGCCTTGGTCCGCGATATATTCGGTGCACACCGTTTCACCGCTTCGTAAGGGAGAGGACCGCGCAAGCGACCTCGAACTCGGAACCAATCGAGAGACCGGAGAAATCTGGTCACAATTGGAAGTGAGGGCGCGAGTATCTCGAGCCCGCCGGGTTTATTCCTGGATCACTCGCAATAAGGCGTTGGACTCTCACGGGTTGTGACGTAGCTAAACGTAGGATTGTACTGTCCAAAGTCTTCTACGTTCACTGCAGGGCGACAGAACGACTAATCGTTAAAACGTCCTGTGGTGACGGGCTCGCCCGTTGTAGTCGACACCGCAAGATGGCGGAGCTAGATAGTGGATTGTCCGTTTTCTGTCTTCTACGCTCATCCTACGGCTGAAACGCTCACATATCGTTATACCTGGGGTGACAAGTTCGCTTGTTGAAGTCGACATCGCCCAATTATGGCATTAAGCATTCTAATACTCTATATAATCAATGTTCTTCTAAGATTAGGTACTAGGTTTACTAATGTCTCCCTAGAGGATATCTGATGTATTGACGAAAGGTGTATTACAGTTTTGGAGTTTACATATAATACGTATTGTTATCTACCTATACATATAGTTGTTATATGGCATTAATCTACTTTTATAGTGATTCACTTTTAGTGTAATACCGCCAGGAATACTGAACAAACTATGTCTAAAGAACAATCAAAGAAAGAAAAATATTTCGCTTCAAAAAAAATCTTTTGGGAATGAACCCACGTCCATGTGTATTGCAATTATTTTTTAAAGACAGTTATTATAGCGATTCAGGCTCGTGATAATGTTAAACAGGAAGGTCATGCTTTCATAATATTTTCCCCGTAATCTCGAGAGGGTAAAATTGAGGCCAAGTCCACAATAAAGATTGAGCGCCCGTCAAAGCTGCAATATAATTCATATGCCAAGGGCGATCGCTTAAGCTCAAGTAGCTTGAAGAAGCGACTCGGCTATCGGGATGCCGCGAAGACAGCATCTCCGAAATTGCCCTTGAGACCATCGCAAACTTGACCTTAATGAATGGGAAACTAGACCACATTGAGCAAACAATGTAAATGACACGAAATCGTGGGAAAACAAAGCCAAAAGAAAGTAGCTTCTTAAGTTCGGATCGCAATGAAAGATTAAATTCGTCTTGAATTTAGTATAACATATTTAACCCTTTGAGAACCATAGGCTTTGCAGTAGAGAATGGAAAATTTTGATACCTAAAACTGTAAATTTTTGATACATAAAAAATGTAAATAACATGTATGTAACGACTTTTAACAAAATTTTGATTATTTTATTATTTTACTTTGAAATCATACGTACTAAAAGAATGAAAATAAAATTGAAAAAGCCGCCATATTTTATGAAATGTATTTATTTAAAATCACCAGAGTTCTTTGGACATTGGCGATATTTGGGGAAAAAAAACGGTATATTTTAAAACAATTTTTTTTCTTATATTAAGATTCTGAGGTCTCAATAATATGGAAAAATATAATTTGTATATTATTTGTAATCGATAGTTTATAAAATGATTTTTGAAGTTATGGGTCCCATGGTCCTTTCTTGCCATAAATAATTTTAAAACTGAAAAATATATATATAATATTTAATAATCATAATTATGATTTTTGAATGAATAAAATTATTATTATTTTGAATGAATAAAATTATTATTAATAATAATTTTATTTATTCAAAATAATAATAATTTTATTCATTCAAAAACATACATTTACATTTGTATTCGTTGCAGAATCTGCCTAACTAGGCCATAGCCCGTACCAAGGAAGACTATATGTATGGCAAAGATTTATTCATGTGCAAATAGTGTTAAAACGAAACATACAAAATATGATAAAACATAAATTAGATAAGCGAATATAAGACTCTCATATATTGGTCTTTTGCTGGGGAGGTACGTAAAAAGCTGGAGATTAGATTGAGTTGAGTTAGCTTCCCGTATTCCCATATGCACTCACATGTACACACACCCTACAGATACATACACACGCATACACATACGCTCTCCATCACACTAACACAAACCAACATCCATAAACCAACCCCCACTTACACACACATAACACGTTTACTTCTAAATTTATTTATATTTTGTTTTCTTCGTATTATGTAACAAATTTTGTATCCCTTACTAATATATTGTAAATAAATAATTGGCTTAGCTGTCGTAAGATAATATGTCTATATTTTTTATTGTTGTACTATATGTGTTTAATCAAATAAATTAAATTTTAAAAACCACAAACTTAATGTTTGATTGAATGGTTGTTTTGTTTTTTACACGACTGCCCAACAAAAAAGGAGTGTAATGTGTTCAGATTTCATATATGTATGTTTTCCGTTTCTTTATTCCACTATAACTTATAAACGCTCGAACCGATTTAGAAGTATGTTGTATTGTTAGAACCGTTACGTCATGTCGAGTATCACAGGGTACCTGCCTGTCAAAATGTCTGTCCTGACCTGTCTGTTCAGAGTACCTATTACTGTCCTGACCTTAACTGTCAATATATCAAATAAATAGTTGTCTAAATATCCAAATCTCCAAATGTCAATAAATTACTATAAATATATCGTGTTTAGTGTAAAATGATAGGTCTGAAAAATACATAAACCACAAATATTTCATTAAAAAACGTTAAAAAAATTATAATAAATACTTACAATAATACCTAGTTCACTTTTTGTAAAAGCAGTCGTGTTTTTTATTGTATTTAATATATTTACTTGTGTTATTAATGAAAGTGATAAAATTATAATTGCTCTCTGAGCTTAGCATATTATGCTCCTGTTATGTGGAACTGAGAGTGTTGAATCAAAACATAAGAGTGTTTTCATCAGCATGTCGAATATCGTCGAAATGTCATGGGAACTTTTTAGTATGGAAGAACATAATCAAAATACTCGTATAGTGGATTTTTTACATATTGATTATGTGTTGAGACGGATGCATAAAACGATTCATCAATTCGCTTACATATTATGGCGAGAGAGTTGCTAAACATAACAACTCGCACCTTCACTGCGAGTGGAAAAGGCAATATTTACAATACTCGCTTTCACCGTTTGAAGTTTCACGTGTTTAAAGTTTGAGTACATACTCAATACTCATATGCTGTTAACGTGTGACAACTACAATAATATATTTTTGTAAGTATTATATTAAATCCAAAGTGCGTTTGCACTAGGGGGAAATTTCCTCTTTTAATTTACTCCTCAATGTAGAATGCTTATTGACTGAAGGATAGTGGTATTTAGGAAAGGAAAAAATGAGAGGTAAATTAGAGAGTGAGAAAACCTGATCTTTCGCGAACACTGATTTTTCATATCTGAGTCGCTGTGGTCTCTCTCGTGCTTCAGATTAGCTCCGCATCTCTGGCCTTTGTTGTAGGCATTCGCGCTATTTTAAGCACTCGCATATTTAAGATAGGTCGAACTAAATGTTCTTAGAACAGACTACTATACATTAGGGTAGAAAAAAATTTTCAAAATTGAACTCTACTTGTCGTACGACATTAAAATTTTAAACCTTTCATTTGTTTTATATTTCTGGCGGCAATTTGAAAATTGTGTCGAGGACCAGGGCTATGTCAGGGTAATGAAGAGAAAGCATCCCCGATGTCCATCCTTGCAGCTGTTCCGAATGCTAAACGTGAGTTTTAATACCAGTAGAAGCCACCAAAAAAAAGGAAAAATATTGAAACGGTTTGGGGTCAAATTATATAGTGACAGGTGTAAAGAATACATTTGCACAGACATACTTATATTTTCTGATATAAAGGCTTTTTAATAATATGAAAGAAAATATCAAAGATGCAGTTATTATTGTCATTAATTTAATTAAAAGGTCACTAACCAAAATGGCTGATCTGCTGGAAATTTGCTGGTTATATAATCGTATTTAGGTATCTATGTACTTACCATATTATTACATAAATATGATTAGGTATATACATTGTAATATTTCTACAGATTATTATATTATAATATATATTAAATTTTAATTATGTACATTTACTATTTCTAAAAATAAAACGTTAGTTAATTTAGTTCTTTATAAATTAAATAGCTAATTTTAACTATTTACTCTGACCCGCCTAGATACAGACCAGTACAGTTCTAGTTAGGTGGGCACTGATCATTTGCTACATTTGCGTGTTAATTTTTTCCGAGTTACTTTATAACATTGGCAACAATGTGGCTATATGTATAAAAAATATGAATGAAGTACTACTACCAAAAAAACTATATATTAAGATAAATATTTACTGATTACTGACATATTTTTGAATTTTATTTAGTTAAATAGTATTAGTATACAAAATATTATTAAACAATTATTTTATATTTTGTTTACCAAATTCAAATTCAAATTTCTTTGTTTTCAAATTAATAATACACCGACTGTCCCTAAACCAGAATTATATTATATTATATTATTGTGAGGCATGTAATTTTATTACCTAATTAATTTTATTACTAAATGACTGTATTTCATGTTTATTATTGTTGTTATTTCTATATATTTACATCATTATTTATATTGGTGGTGTGTAACATTTTTTGGTTATCTTATATTTCTTCCACATGTAGAACCAAATCGGGATGTCTAAGTTGCAGTATCTAAGTATACTCCCTTCGAGGACTGCAGTGGACAGTTTTCGATGTAAGTTTAGATTCTGTATATTTACGGTAGGCATTGTACCTGCAGCAATATACACTAAGTATAAATAAAATAAATTGGTCCTTCGATCCAGATTGTATTGAATTCGATCGTTTCATATGCTTCGCTGTCTTCGCACTTCCACCGGTCAAATAGCTCGAGCGCTCCACATATTATGTTAATGTGCCTATATATCAGCGAGTATCTCTCGCAAGAAAACGCACGAGAGGAAAGAAAGTACATATCTACCAGTTCAACTTGTCCAGCCAGCGCGCGGACGCGGCAAACAATTTCGCACATGCTGATCGTGTCGTGGGCAACACATACATATGAAGCTCGTTTAAATTAATGAATGAAAAGCGTGATCAACGATGGTACAGTTGGGGACTAAGCTAAATTTAAGCAGTGGCTGCGGTGCAGGGACCGGCGTTCGGTCTCCGACATCACTCGCCCGGTGCTACTCGACAGTAATAGGTAGAGGTATGTACACTAACGAAAGAACGCGTGTTCTACGAACGCCGGTCCCCGCACCTCAGCCACCGCTTTTTTGTGGGGCTTTTCTAAGGCCTTTATGAGCCATTATTGAATGTGCGGATATCAACCTGGAGGTTGATATTCGCCCATTCAATAATGGTAGGCAACGCTTACATTTAGCTCAGTCCCCAACAGTACACTATATTATGGAGTACTATTCTGAAATATTTACGTTATATTTACGTAATGCATCGCAGTGCCGGATTATCCAATAGGCCAAGCAGGCACCGGCCTATGGGCCCCCGGCCTATGGGCCCCACGACTTTTAGCGGCCCCGCAACAAGGGATCATTACAATAGAAATAAAAAATCTAATATAGATAGAAAAACAATATTGAATTGAAATTCTAAGGAGAAAATTTATTAAACTTTTTAATCCAACATAGTATAATTGATATAAATTATCAACAGTTCGCCGCTTTCAGCATGTACTATCGAATTTTGTTTATATGCGCGTCTTTTGCTACGCGACATAAGCGTTTTCAAAAATAATCAACGGCCGACTTTGCAGGTGTGATCGTGTTTTGTTTAGATACACGTCTACGCTATATCGTCTTCAGAATGTTTCCCAGCCCAAAGGAGCCCCCGAAAGTGCAAGAGCCCCCCCCCCCCCATATTTCAACATCCTAATAGGAAGTTGCAAAGACGACCTTTAGTCGATATTATAAAAATAGTTATTAGTACAACTGCAGGGGAGGAATATTTTACCCGATACGTTCATTTCACGTGTTCTACCTCTCTCTAACGCGTTGGATTTATCCGTTGCCGTACCTTCTCATAAATCGTGCAATGGTAACAATATCTGGGTCACAAAACCTAAGTCACGAATAATATATGTGTTTGTTCTTCTTTTTGTAGTTGTTTTTCTAAAGACAGGGTATATCAGTGCTTTACCTGTATACAGGTATATTAAAATCAAAACTGTTGTATGAAATACATGTATTTAATTCATAGAAATATTGACTGTTGTCGAAATATTGAAATTTATCATTTTAATGAGAGTCGCTGCTGTAAAACTTTTATGGACAGAAATCAATGAATTCTTTGAAGGCGTCTTCCTCATATTAAAAAAAAACCTTTTTTAGGATTTTATTTATTGAATTTTATTGTAAAGTATCATAGAGGATATTAGATATATTTTCTTTAAAAAAATATAAAATTGACAAGGTCTACGAAAGAAAACCACAAATACTGCAAATGGGGTGCCCTCGAATCTTTTAGAGCTGGTTTACTGTGCATCTCTCTTCGGCAACAGAATTAAGAAAAATAATTAGAAAAGAGAAAAAGAAACCAAAAAAGGAGGCCTAATTCATTTACTCCTGCCCCTAGAATTATGCTCTTATACTTTCTTTATAGCCGATAAATACATTAAAATTAAATAATATTAAAATACAATTAACATAATTAGACATTTCTTTAAATGTCCGGATGTCGCTCTCGACTAGGGTTGCCATCCGTCACTGTTTTACCGGAACATCCCGGTTTTAGACCTATTTTAAAGGTGATCCTGCCCAAGGCACAAGCAGGGCGGTTTTTGTCCCGGAAACCTGACTAAACAAACAATCTGATGATTCGCAGGTGCTAATAAGACCAATGAACAGCGACAAAGTTAATTTGACTCAAAAATATGACGAGTTCCTTAACTATGTTCTACAGTGTGCAAAATCTCAATATAATTACACATTCAAATTAAATAAATCATTATAAGTACTAATTTTAATGTATTCTTTCAAATCTCGTAATATTTTTAATATGAAGGCGATTTTTGTAAGGATATTTGTTTAGGCTTGTGGGAAACAAGAACAACGATTTCATGTGTTTTATAATTATTATTCGTTGTTTTTCATATTGAAGTTTAGTAAACAAAATTATTTAAAAATGTAAATTATATTCGAAATATAAATTCTAAGCGTCAACATATATTTTGAAATTTTCTCAACAATAAATAATAATTAAATAATAAATTTAGTGAATATAGTGCAATTCGGCGGTTAAGCAACCCGACCAGGTTGCCACAAGCCTAGGAAATGGAAATATTTTCCTGAAAGTGTGGAGCTCGCCAAGACGTATGGCCGACGTGGCGGGTATCGGGCTAAATACCTCCAATCATGATGAACAGTACAACCTTACCACGGCCCCCAGTCCCCAGCAGCCCCACTAGCCCGAGCCACGGCAGCGGTTACGGTAACGGCGGGGTAGGGGATGCTAAGAATCTCTGGGTACGATCAGGCTGCCAAACCAAACTGACACTGGCAACGTATGACATCAAGGAGACAGCTGGACCTGTCTGGATGAGGGAAACGGATAACCGATCCAGATGGAGAGTGATTGGAGAGGCGTATGCCCAACGGTGGGCGAATGCGCGCTGATGATTATGAATGATGATGATGTAAATTAATAAAACTATTATTAATTAAAAAAATAATAAAATATTTATTACTTAATTTTAAGTATCTACCCTAAAGAGGTTTATGCTGGATGGTTAGTTGGTACTTGTAATAATAATGAATAGTAGGTAGTTGTTTTTTTTTAAAATATATTATGTAAAATTCGTTCGTTCGTTAACGTGACCGAGCCAGGTTAGGACACGTCTCTCAAAAAATATGCAACATGGATGGCCTTGTTTACCTCTGTGTTGTTCATACTGGTGTGTAATAGTGGTTGACAACTGCGGGCAGGATAGAAGGTGGTCTTCATCGTTTGACTCGGTGGTAAGCCCGATTGTTCATGG
Organism: Micropterix aruncella; assembly: GCA_944548615.1. NCBI lineage: Eukaryota > Metazoa > Arthropoda > Insecta > Lepidoptera > Micropterigidae > Micropterix > Micropterix aruncella. Next base: position 31,876,011 of record OX155951.1, read on the forward strand.
TCGCAGTCTAGACAGATGAAAATTTGTATAATTTTCGAGTAGGCTCCTTCCGTGTCCCGTAGAATTATAAACGAATCACTTGAATAGATACTAAAAATATTTTTTATACTGAAAAAGTTGTCTAGTAATTCATAAGATTTAGTCGGCAAATACATATAACCATTTGGACTATTGCGTCCCGCGTGATTCGCTTGTATCCCGAATTTTCCTAATTATAATCCGATTTTATTTTGTTGGCATCCCTTAGGGAGTTAATGGGCCCTTGCTGAGTTGGCCACGAAGACCCATTCTGTTCAGGGTTGGTCAGACTCACGGGTCAATATCCATTCGGCGGCCTCCACGCATGAAGTGCGAGCCCGGGTAGGATTTTGGCCTTAGGGCTAGTTTCCCCCAGGAATCAACCTTCTGACGCTCCTGGACGGTCTGCGCACCGTGCGGCGTAAGCCAATCGATTGTGCACTCTGATTAACAGTCGGGGGAGTCTGGAAGCAGTACTGTTTCCTACAGAGCGGGGGTGGCTGCGGACCTTACGGCGACTGCTCTTGAAACGACCATCGGCTACCCGATTATGGGTGAACAGCCGGGCAAAGGATGCCGTGGTCCGCGATAGATTCGGTATACACCGTTTCACCGCTTCGTAAGGGAGAGGTCCGCGCAAGCGGCCTCGAACTCGTAACCAATCGAGAGACTGGAGTAATCTGGTCACAATTGGAAGTAAGGGCGTGATTGTAAGCCCGCTGGGTAACACTCCTGGCTATCTCGCGGTTAAGGCGTTGGCCTCTTACGGGCATGTGGCGGAGCTTGACGGTGGACTGTTTTGTCCAAGTCTTCTGCGCTCACTCCAGGGAGATAGAATGACTAATCGTTAAAACTTCCTGAGGTGACGAGTTCGCCCGTTGTAGTTGACAACTCTAGTTGTTGGCATCCCTATTCTTAACCGATTCTAAGAACCACGACATAGTAATTAGGGAAGTAAATGAATGCAAAAACAACGTAAATACATTGTGTACAAGTGCTTAACTTCAATAGACGATAATAGCACTTTTTTCCTTCGGATTCTATGAGTTTCTCCCCTGCAAAGAACCGCCAAAGAAAAATAAAAGCCACTTTTTGATACTATTATTGCCATGATCCATTATTTTTTCTTAAGTTGTGTTGAAGATGACGGTGAAAATTTGTTGTACAGTCCAAAATGATAAATGAAAGAGAAAATATATTTAACAAAAGAACTTAAAATAGGGAAAGTAATAAAAAACCATTACTTGTCGTGGAATATGTAGGAAGAACTATTGAGCTGCTGGCTCTATAAACTTCGGGATGATGAAAAGATGACACGCGCTCGTGTGAGATAGGCGTGTCTATTACGAGACCATGTCATAATTTTGTATAGATAGGTCGTTTATTTAAACCGCACATCCTAACCACATGAGTCGCCAAGGGGAGCTGCCGTCTTTGCTCCATATTAAACATTGATCTTTGATGCACTCCTCGACTCTTCTGTAAGTATCGTCTGATTTCATATCACGATCTAAGTATTTCACACCATTCTTCCAGACGAAGACGTCACGACTGCACTCAGCGTCAGTCTTGCGAGAACAAAAACGACTTGTCCGATTTAATTAGTTCTTTAGTTCCGTGAAGGGATATTTCAATGCCAATTCGAACACGACTGTTTCTCACGCGTTCGCTCGAGTGCTCTTGAACTTGTTTCCAAATACGGTGGTTAACGTCCAAAATAGTGCGGCCGACACTCCAAACCGCCAAACGGTTCCGTGAATAGCTTTTTTTGTGTTGGGCTATCTTTAATCTCATCGTGTTGACTACTTGGCTATTTATACCAGCGCAGTCGATGATTAGACCAATGACGCCATGGAAACGGTTTCGCGGTAAATAGGTATATATCCAATATAATAAGCAGATTGAGCGTTAAAAATAAGATGAAACGAATTTGCCGCGCGAATATTGTAGCACACGACGATTCGGCGATGTTGCAGCCGGCGTTTTCCAGGGTAGTCTACCCTGGCCAACGGCGGTTGCAACATCGCCGACTTGTTGGGTGCTACAAAATTCAGGCACACACTCTTCCTAATTACGAAGGGAAACGGTTGGACGATGCAACATAAAGTCGAATAGGCGTGACCTAATAAATTAGAAGACAATGCTAAGAAGACTAACGCCCATAACTAAAAATAGGTCCGTTATAATCGATGCTATATTTCATGAGCATTAACGAGTTGGCACGATATTTTATAGCACACAAAGCGAAACAAAGGAGCGTGGACACTTTGAAGTCAACAGTGTGACAAAGTTAATCCCCGGAGCTAGACTTTCAATAAGACATGAAAATTTACGACCCGACTCTAGGGCACGAAACACATTTCCCGCGATATCGAAAATAAGCGACCCGTGCAACTCTTCGCTGAAGTGCAAATGGGTTTGGAGCACGGACCGACAATATTGTTTTGTCTTCGTTAAAAGTAAAAATACAGCTGGCTAAAAATTTGCTGAATTTCACCCACTCTTTGGTCTGCACAATTTAATAAATCATCGATATTTCGCGGCATATTAAACGAACCGATATATTCGCTTGCTCCGGACATACATATAATTTGTTGATGTAATACAATATTTTTTTATGTTTATACGCAAACGTTTTGCAGTTCATTCACTAAGAATTTCTGTTTCTCTGTAGAGATATGAAACATGTTTCATGAACACATGTTTCTCTGTAGAGATATGAAAAAGTTATTCGGATGTTGCTCTAATTTGTTTCGTGTCTATAGACACCGTCGAGATATATATATATATATATATATATATATATATATATATATATATATATATATATATATATATATATATATATATATATATATATATATATATATATATATATATATATATGGGCAACACATACATATGAAGCTCGTTTAAATTAATGAATGAAAAGCGTGATCAACGATGGTACAGTTGGGGACTAAGCTAAATTTAAGCAGTGGCTGCGGTGCAGGGACCGGCGTTCGGTCTCCGACATCACTCGCCCGGTGCTACTCGACAGTAATAGGTAGAGGTATGTACACTAACGAAAGAACGCGTGTTCTACGAACGCCGGTCCCCGCACCTCAGCCACCGCTTTTTTGTGGGGCTTTTCTAAGGCCTTTATGAGCCATTATTGAATGTGCGGATATCAACCTGGAGGTTGATATTCGCCCATTCAATAATGGTAGGCAACGCTTACATTTAGCTCAGTCCCCAACAGTACACTATATTATGGAGTACTATTCTGAAATATTTACGTTATATTTACGTAATGCATCGCAGTGCCGGATTATCCAATAGGCCAAGCAGGCACCGGCCTATGGGCCCCCGGCCTATGGGCCCCACGACTTTTAGCGGCCCCGCAACAAGGGATCATTACAATAGAAATAAAAAATCTAATATAGATAGAAAAACAATATTGAATTGAAATTCTAAGGAGAAAATTTATTAAACTTTTTAATCCAACATAGTATAATTGATATAAATTATCAACAGTTCGCCGCTTTCAGCATGTACTATCGAATTTTGTTTATATGCGCGTCTTTTGCTACGCGACATAAGCGTTTTCAAAAATAATCAACGGCCGACTTTGCAGGTGTGATCGTGTTTTGTTTAGATACACGTCTACGCTATATCGTCTTCAGAATGTTTCCCAGCCCAAAGGAGCCCCCGAAAGTGCAAGAGCCCCCCCCCCCCCCATATTTCAACATCCTAATAGGAAGTTGCAAAGACGACCTTTAGTCGATATTATAAAAATAGTTATTAGTACAACTGCAGGGGAGGAATATTTTACCCGATACGTTCATTTCACGTGTTCTACCTCTCTCTAACGCGTTGGATTTATCCGTTGCCGTACCTTCTCATAAATCGTGCAATGGTAACAATATCTGGGTCACAAAACCTAAGTCACGAATAATATATGTGTTTGTTCTTCTTTTTGTAGTTGTTTTTCTAAAGACAGGGTATATCAGTGCTTTACCTGTATACAGGTATATTAAAATCAAAACTGTTGTATGAAATACATGTATTTAATTCATAGAAATATTGACTGTTGTCGAAATATTGAAATTTATCATTTTAATGAGAGTCGCTGCTGTAAAACTTTTATGGACAGAAATCAATGAATTCTTTGAAGGCGTCTTCCTCATATTAAAAAAAAACCTTTTTTAGGATTTTATTTATTGAATTTTATTGTAAAGTATCATAGAGGATATTAGATATATTTTCTTTAAAAAAATATAAAATTGACAAGGTCTACGAAAGAAAACCACAAATACTGCAAATGGGGTGCCCTCGAATCTTTTAGAGCTGGTTTACTGTGCATCTCTCTTCGGCAACAGAATTAAGAAAAATAATTAGAAAAGAGAAAAAGAAACCAAAAAAGGAGGCCTAATTCATTTACTCCTGCCCCTAGAATTATGCTCTTATACTTTCTTTATAGCCGATAAATACATTAAAATTAAATAATATTAAAATACAATTAACATAATTAGACATTTCTTTAAATGTCCGGATGTCGCTCTCGACTAGGGTTGCCATCCGTCACTGTTTTACCGGAACATCCCGGTTTTAGACCTATTTTAAAGGTGATCCTGCCCAAGGCACAAGCAGGGCGGTTTTTGTCCCGGAAACCTGACTAAACAAACAATCTGATGATTCGCAGGTGCTAATAAGACCAATGAACAGCGACAAAGTTAATTTGACTCAAAAATATGACGAGTTCCTTAACTATGTTCTACAGTGTGCAAAATCTCAATATAATTACACATTCAAATTAAATAAATCATTATAAGTACTAATTTTAATGTATTCTTTCAAATCTCGTAATATTTTTAATATGAAGGCGATTTTTGTAAGGATATTTGTTTAGGCTTGTGGGAAACAAGAACAACGATTTCATGTGTTTTATAATTATTATTCGTTGTTTTTCATATTGAAGTTTAGTAAACAAAATTATTTAAAAATGTAAATTATATTCGAAATATAAATTCTAAGCGTCAACATATATTTTGAAATTTTCTCAACAATAAATAATAATTAAATAATAAATTTAGTGAATATAGTGCAATTCGGCGGTTAAGCAACCCGACCAGGTTGCCACAAGCCTAGGAAATGGAAATATTTTCCTGAAAGTGTGGAGCTCGCCAAGACGTATGGCCGACGTGGCGGGTATCGGGCTAAATACCTCCAATCATGATGAACAGTACAACCTTACCACGGCCCCCAGTCCCCAGCAGCCCCACTAGCCCGAGCCACGGCAGCGGTTACGGTAACGGCGGGGTAGGGGATGCTAAGAATCTCTGGGTACGATCAGGCTGCCAAACCAAACTGACACTGGCAACGTATGACATCAAGGAGACAGCTGGACCTGTCTGGATGAGGGAAACGGATAACCGATCCAGATGGAGAGTGATTGGAGAGGCGTATGCCCAACGGTGGGCGAATGCGCGCTGATGATTATGAATGATGATGATGTAAATTAATAAAACTATTATTAATTAAAAAAATAATAAAATATTTATTACTTAATTTTAAGTATCTACCCTAAAGAGGTTTATGCTGGATGGTTAGTTGGTACTTGTAATAATAATGAATAGTAGGTAGTTGTTTTTTTTTAAAATATATTATGTAAAATTCGTTCGTTCGTTAACGTGACCGAGCCAGGTTAGGACACGTCTCTCAAAAAATATGCAACATGGATGGCCTTGTTTACCTCTGTGTTGTTCATACTGGTGTGTAATAGTGGTTGACAACTGCGGGCAGGATAGAAGGTGGTCTTCATCGTTTGACTCGGTGGTAAGCCCGATTGTTCATGGTCGCAGTCTAGACAGATGAAAATTTGTATAATTTTCGAGTAGGCTCCTTCCGTGTCCCGTAGAATTATAAACGAATCACTTGAATAGATACTAAAAATATTTTTTATACTGAAAAAGTTGTCTAGTAATTCATAAGATTTAGTCGGCAAATACATATAACCATTTGGACTATTGCGTCCCGCGTGATTCGCTTGTATCCCGAATTTTCCTAATTATAATCCGATTTTATTTTGTTGGCATCCCTTAGGGAGTTAATGGGTCCTTGCTGAGTTGGCCACGAAGACCCATTCTGTTCAGGGTTGGTCAGACTCACGGGTCAATATCCATTCGGCGGCCTCCACGCATGAAGTGCGAGCCCGGGTAGGATTTTGGCCTTAGGGCTAGTTTCCCCCAGGAATCAACCTTCTGACGCTCCTGGACGGTCTGCGCACCGTGCGGCGTAAGCCAATCGATTGTGCACTCTGATTAACAGTCGGGGGAGTCTGGAAGCAGTACTGTTTCCTACAGAGCGGGGGTGGCTGCGGACCTTACGGCGACTGCTCTTGAAACGACCATCGGCTACCCGATTATGGGTGAACAGCCGGGCAAAGGATGCCGTGGTCCGCGATAGATTCGGTATACACCGTTTCACCGCTTCGTAAGGGAGAGGTCCGCGCAAGCGGCCTCGAACTCGTAACCAATCGAGAGACTGGAGTAATCTGGTCACAATTGGAAGTAAGGGCGTGATTGTAAGCCCGCTGGGTAACACTCCTGGCTATCTCGCGGTTAAGGCGTTGGCCTCTTACGGGCATGTGGCGGAGCTTGACGGTGGACTGTTTTGTCCAAGTCTTCTGCGCTCACTCCAGGGAGATAGAATGACTAATCGTTAAAACTTCCTGAGGTGACGAGTTCGCCCGTTGTAGTTGACAACTCTAGTTGTTGGCATCCCTATTCTTAACCGATTCTAAGAACCACGACATAGTAATTAGGGAAGTAAATGAATGCAAAAACAACGTAAATACATTGTGTACAAGTGCTTAACTTCAATAGACGATAATAGCACTTTTTTCCTTCGGATTCTATGAGTTTCTCCCCTGCAAAGAACCGCCAAAGAAAAATAAAAGCCACTTTTTGATACTATTATTGCCATGATCCATTATTTTTTCTTAAGTTGTGTTGAAGATGACGGTGAAAATTTGTTGTACAGTCCAAAATGATAAATGAAAGAGAAAATATATTTAACAAAAGAACTTAAAATAGGGAAAGTAATAAAAAACCATTACTTGTCGTGGAATATGTAGGAAGAACTATTGAGCTGCTGGCTCTATAAACTTCGGGATGATGAAAAGATGACACGCGCTCGTGTGAGATAGGCGTGTCTATTACGAGACCATGTCATAATTTTGTATAGATAGGTCGTTTATTTAAACCGCACATCCTAACCACATGAGTCGCCAAGGGGAGCTGCCGTCTTTGCTCCATATTAAACATTGATCTTTGATGCACTCCTCGACTCTTCTGTAAGTATCGTCTGATTTCATATCACGATCTAAGTATTTCACACCATTCTTCCAGACGAAGACGTCACGACTGCACTCAGCGTCAGTCTTGCGAGAACAAAAACGACTTGTCCGATTTAATTAGTTCTTTAGTTCCGTGAAGGGATATTTCAATGCCAATTCGAACACGACTGTTTCTCACGCGTTCGCTCGAGTGCTCTTGAACTTGTTTCCAAATACGGTGGTTAACGTCCAAAATAGTGCGGCCGACACTCCAAACCGCCAAACGGTTCCGTGAATAGCTTTTTTTGTGTTGGGCTATCTTTAATCTCATCGTGTTGACTACTTGGCTATTTATACCAGCGCAGTCGATGATTAGACCAATGACGCCATGGAAACGGTTTCGCGGTAAATAGGTATATATCCAATATAATAAGCAGATTGAGCGTTAAAAATAAGATGAAACGAATTTGCCGCGCGAATATTGTAGCACACGACGATTCGGCGATGTTGCAGCCGGCGTTTTCCAGGGTAGTCTACCCTGGCCAACGGCGGTTGCAACATCGCCGACTTGTTGGGTGCTACAAAATTCAGGCACACACTCTTCCTAATTACGAAGGGAAACGGTTGGACGATGCAACATAAAGTCGAATAGGCGTGACCTAATAAATTAGAAGACAATGCTAAGAAGACTAACGCCCATAACTAAAAATAGGTCCGTTATAATCGATGCTATATTTCATGAGCATTAACGAGTTGGCACGATATTTTATAGCACACAAAGCGAAACAAAGGAGCGTGGACACTTTGAAGTCAACAGTGTGACAAAGTTAATCCCCGGAGCTAGACTTTCAATAAGACATGAAAATTTACGACCCGACTCTAGGGCACGAAACACATTTCCCGCGATATCGAAAATAAGCGACCCGTGCAACTCTTCGCTGAAGTGCAAATGGGTTTGGAGCACGGACCGACAATATTGTTTTGTCTTCGTTAAAAGTAAAAATACAGCTGGCTAAAAATTTGCTGAATTTCACCCACTCTTTGGTCTGCACAATTTAATAAATCATCGATATTTCGCGGCATATTAAACGAACCGATATATTCGCTTGCTCCGGACATACATATAATTTGTTGATGTAATACAATATTTTTTTATGTTTATACGCAAACGTTTTGCAGTTCATTCACTAAGAATTTCTGTTTCTCTGTAGAGATATGAAACATGTTTCATGAACACATGTTTCTCTGTAGAGATATGAAAAAGTTATTCGGATGTTGCTCTAATTTGTTTCGTGTCTATAGACACCGTCGAGATATATATATATATATATATATATATATATATATATATATATATATATATATATATATATATATATATATATATATATATATATATATATATATATATATATATATATATATATATATATATATATATATATATATATATATATATATATATATATATATATATATATATATATATATATAGGTATATATATATATATATATATATATATATATATATATATATATATATATATATATATATATATATATATATATATATATATATAAATATATAAATATATATATATAAATATATATATTTATATATATATATATATATATATATATATATATATATATATATATATATATATATATATATATATATATATATATATATATATATATATATATATATATATATATACATACATACATATATATATATATATATATATATATATATATATATATATATATATATATATATATATATATATATATATATATATATATATATATATATATATATATATATATATATATATATATATATATATATATATATATATATATACGCGTATGAATAAAACGCACCTCGTTGGGTAGATCTACCCCATCAATTCTTCAAAGTGCTGGACGCCTTTGCGATCTCTGTTCCTCAAAGCGTGAAATATGTGAATGGCCGTGACGCCCGGAAAATATGACAGCGCCACATCCATCCTTTACTATTCGCTCCCGTCTGCTGTTCGAGCTTTTCGCCACATTTTATTTTCATAATAATTAGTGCGGCGCGTCAGCGTAAATGCCTGTTTATCCTTCTGTTGACGTCATTCGCCATTTTCGCATACATCACAACGGCACTCGATTCATTGTGAACGTGACCATTTTTAAAACTGACTTACTGCTGTCCGGCCCCTTTCTAAACATTGTAAAATGTCCACTTCTCGGCTATATTAATTGGATAGGTAAGTATAATGGGGTGTTCCCAAGGATGTATCCAGGGGGTGGACACAGAGGACGCGATGCCCCTTATTTGCGTCAAAAATAAAGTCGACAAAATTTGATCAGGGAGAATCCGCGACGTGTGTACCTAATGCTAGGCACGTATCCAGGAATGGGGGATAGTTGGGATTTAACCCACGGAAATCCGGCGTATTTTCTTTTCATTGTACGGGCAAATTCAAGTTTGGTGGGTTCGGCGCTCGTTGTTTCAATGAATCCCCCCCCCCCCTCCCCCTAAACTGAAGTCTGGATACGTGCCTGGGTGTTTCCTAAGGCCAAGCATAAACTCGCCTCACTTGTATGTTTTGTCAATTAGGTACCTATATATTGAAATATTTAGTAAATGTATTGTGTCAACTTTCCCTCCCGCATCCGGTAAAGTCTGAACAAGGAGTTAACCCTGCAATTTTCAAATTTCTTGTGACAAAAAAATCGAAATGATTTTATAGGCGAGTTTTTTCAGTTCGCCAATTTTGTAATATTTATTCATTATTATCCTAATTGTTTTACGAGATAAAGTTATAATCTTTTATATTTCAAATTTCAATGCGGTCATTTTACAGTTATTCTTTTTATAATCGGTGTAGTGGTTTACAAGTTATGGTCGTTTGTATCAAGGTCGTCGACTCGCGTCGATTTTTCGCGCGAATATGTCGCGCGCAAAAGTGATAGCTGAATTTTTACTTCGCGAGAGGAGGGGTTAACTCAAAATGAGAATAGTATTGTTAAAAAGAGGCTATTTACCATTTACTTACACCTATATGTAGATGGGCAAATGTATATCTCGGCGATCCATTCATTCTACTTTTTCAGAAGGTTGCTTCTTTTCCAGATTTTTTTTAAAATATCTTTTTGAGATCGATAAATAATTATTCTAATTCCATATCTGGCTAGGTAATTCTTGTCATTAAGAGCCCACTGGACGTCTCTTAATTCATCGAAGAGCATATCACAACCTTTTGGTCTTGTATCGCTGTCTCTTACGGACATTTACTGTTTCCCTCCCGCGTCCCGCCTGCGTAAGATCGCACTGCAGTCCGCCGCCGAGCCCTGCTTTCTACCATAACCCAGGTATCAAAATAATGAATGATTTTTTTACCTGGACGGATAATTTTACAAGTAGTACTAATTCGAGCGGCTCTGGTACCTGGTTCCTAATGTGGCTGAGCAGCTTGGGTCTTGTCGGCTGAACTCTATGTCATTAGGCCTGCCCAACTCAAGGTTCAACTCCCATCTGGTAGCCTCCTCATAGAGGGAGTTATCCCCCTTAGGGATGTTGTGAGCTTCTGCCACGGCTGTAATCCTGCAGTCATAGGCGGCTGGGATCCGAAAATCGCAGATTCGGGGTAACACCTCAAGCGGAACTGGGCGGTTGGTGCACTATCCGGTTTGCTAGGTATTGAATGCCCAGCTGGCAAATAGCCATGGGGTTCGTAGATGTATGTTTCCTATGAAAGAGGGTAGTTGTCGACCTGACGTCTTCAACCCTTGAATCGACCCGTTTGCCACCCGATCCCCAGTGACCATTGCGGACAAAGGGCGCTTCGGTCCGCGATAAATTCGATCTAAATTACCGCTGGCACCAGGTAGAGGCCACGCAAGCGACTTCGAACCCGCGATCAGACTGGAGAACGGATAAAATCGGACAAATCTGGCAGTGAAGGCGCGAGGCCGCTCGCTGTCTTCATTTCCCGGTGCCTCGCGGTAATAATGCGTTGGCCTCTGACGGACTTGTTGGTGTAGCTACACGGTGGACTCTCTTCGTCCCCAAGTCTCTGCGTTCACTCCAGGTTGAAAGAACGATCAATATCGTTATACCTTCCTGGGTGACGGGTTCGCCCGTAGGGGACAACGGCGTTAAAGAGTAGATGACCCAAGTGTGAACCCTGCGGTACCCCAGAAGGAATTGATGCAAAGTTCGACCTGAATCCTCCGTCAACCACAGCTTGGTGACGGTTAGCTACATTTAAAAATTCCTTTGAAAAAGAGTGTGGCACCTATGTATAGTCTTATATTACTAAAAATGCCATATTGAACATAGTAATATTCCCCTGTCCACCCTAGAACGGGCTAGTCCCAGTTGGGTGACAGAATCAAATAAACATAAGGCTAAGGTTTTGCCATCGGTTCCTGTTATTTCTGTAAGCAAGAACAATGTTGTATGTATATTTTTTTTAATAAATAAATAAATAGAAGAATAATCAATTTTTGGAACTATAAGTGCCATCTATACGTTGCGTTTAGTAGTCAAATCCTGGTTGCCAAATTGTAGGACATTTAGCAATCGAATAGGCTATATACTTAATGATATTAAATACTGATATTAAACACATCAGGGTTCGTCAGCCTGCAACGTTGAAATTATTGTACAACAGCAGATGAGTTTTCTCTACACCCCCCCCCCCCCCCCCCCATCTGATTGACTAATGGCGCACTAACATCCGAGTCAAACTGACATTTCGTGAAAGAATAAACGAGCGAATCGGCCGTTTGTATACACTCGTGTAATTCACTATGAAACTTGAGTTTACAATATGTTAATATCCAATTTGAATCCTTGCCAATAAATCCATTTGTACACAAGAGCCTAGATTAGACGAAGAAGCGACGCGGAAACGTAATGAACCCCTCGACATTGGTACAAGTTATATTTCTTAGAATATAAAGATCGTTTTTTTAGGAATTCAAATTTATCTTGGCACCTAAAGCCTACCTTACACGTTCAATATCGATATTGATTAATATATTGATCGCCTAAGGAGTATATTGATAAGGGGGGGGGGGGGGACACGCCCCCCACCCCATTTTTTTTTGAGTAAAAAATAAAGTCGAGATAAAATGAGAAACAGGGAGAATCTGCAACTCATGTGCCTTATTAGGCACGCATCCAGGGCGGGGGGGGGGGGGGGTAGTTAGGATATAACCCCCTGAAATCCGGCGTATTTTCGTTTCATCGTACGGGCAAATTTAGGTTTGGTGGGTGCCGCACGCGTTGTTTCAATAAATGCTCCCCCCCTCCCCCCTCCCTTCTTCCGAAACTGAAGTCTGGTTATGTGCCTGATTGAAATAATAATATTGAAAGCAATAATATTAAAAACAATATAAACAGTTCGATTTTTATTGAAGGGCCGTCAATATATTAGTGCGGTGTCAATGATATTGCAACGTGTGAGAGGTATATTGCCATGTAATGCATTAAAACGTTAAGTCATTCTAGAGACACGGTAGATTGTTTAAGTCCTTTGTGTTGTTTTTTTTTCCTTTTGAGATAGAAACTGATAAAAATGCAGGTAGCCAAAAGCAAAAGACGCAAGAAAAAGAAGAAGAGAGGAAATTTATTTTAAGATGCATAGATGTAGGTATTTACAGTCTAAATTGTGACTCCTACCTCTATTTAACCAGCTTTTGACCACACTGTCCTTAGCCTCCTTCTTTGCCTCTTTTTGAGGACCAAAGCAGATGCGATTAAAACCGCTAAATCCGTGCTTCTTGACAGCACATTTGAAACTACACTTTATTGATCAATATTATTGAGTCGTGTAAGGGATACCGTTTTTTTACCACATATTGCGTCAAATAATATCGCTTCAATAATATTGACCGTGTAAGGTAGGCTTAATAGATTCCTCCTGTGCTCTAGGGACGAAGGTTGCTCAAAGCATCTTAATATAAAAGCCTATCCGAGCCGCGTCTATAGATAAGGACTTTTTGGAAACATACATTATTTGTGAGATATAGAAGGCGTAAACCTGAGTTATATTTTTTAAAATCTTTTTGTTTGTCTATTCTTTTATAACTTAGAAAGTAATAAACAAATTTTGATGCGGTTCACACTTGTCCTAATATCCTATAATAAAACGGAAGTGCAATAAGTATATAGGATTCTGTATGCAATAAGAATACAGAATACAGTTTTTTTTCTTTTTGTCCTATCCATATGAAGTTGAGTACTAGGGAAAATATTGCAATGGTTTCCCGTTGCCGTCTGCACCAGAACTTTCGGGGAGTATTTGGCTCTCCGGGCCACTGAAGCCTCTTCCAGATAGTTGCCCTACAGTGTGTTATGTTATATACCGCCTAAGCTCTGTCGTTATTGCCTCGTTTGTTGTCAACATCCCTGCTAGCACACCGCGACGACCTCTGGGTCGCCGCCGCCAGCTATTCTGAAGAGAACCACTAGCGCGAGCAGGTGAGGATGACAATTGGGCCGAATAAGATGCTGTTTCGTTGTCCCTTTACTCCCTTTGTCGCTTTGCTGCTTCAGTAATATTCTTTGATTTCCAGATTATCAAAACTTTTGCTTTCCATGATAATTAGACCGATACGCCAACGGCGATCGAGTACATTCGGGACGCGTCCTGTGTATACCAATACACGCCCTCTTGCTGCTTCTCCCATGGTCAACTTTATGCGGCTTGCTCCCAGGTGAGCAGCTCTGACACTTTTTGTTTTAGCACAGCAAAACAGAACTACCAGTGTTGTTTATAAACGAGCATTGTTATTAAACTTATATACGTATAGATACCTTGCTACAGCTCAATTTTTTTCGTTAATTGACGAGATAAACGCCTGAAAAGGATACACTATCTATCTATAGGTATAGGAATTCCTGAAAATGAAAATAAAAGCACACCTAATACTCAAATTAATACTTAAAGTAGAAACTCCGCTCCAAGCGAAGCTGCGAGAAGCACCTATAATAAATAAATGTCAAAACACTTAAAAAGGAAACTATAATATTATATTATTAAGCCATTAAAATTTCACATATTCCGAGAACCCGATCACTATCTACAAGTTCAACAGCCGTTGATGTACCTATCACATCACTAATACGGCAATTCTTTCTATGGAGTTGCTAATTATAGTGTGGGCAAGGCCAGATTTCACAATGTGGTACCGCATCTGTATTAAAATTGTTATTGGTTGATTTTTAAAAATGTGAATTAATATTAACTATTGTGTATTTTCCCTTTAAATTTTAATTGTATTAGAGGGATAATTTCAAAGACCTAATCAGCCGGTTGTAAACAAGACTGAAGTCTTGTAGATTATATCGCATGAAAAAAATATCGACCGCCCCCCCCCCCCCCCTCTCTCCCTGTACTGTTGGTCGTGGAGTCGTCCCGGTCGAGTATAACACATATCCGGTAGGTCCTTCGGTGGCCTACTTAGACCATAACCTACATCCAGGGCGCTTCGACCCGACGCGGAACGAGACCTTGACCCGATTTCAGACTCGCACAGCCACCTGCGGAATCGGCGCATCCACTTACTTAAACGCACCTCTGGGAATGGAATCGGACTCGACGTAATATCAAATTAACTCGCAAATGGTAGATTGACCAGGCTTGGGGCATTTTATCAGTGACTAGCTGACCTATGCCCACTTCGTTGGGCGGTAAAACTTTTTACCTGTGATGAAATTATGAGTGTGGTTTGGTTAGTACTGAGTGCTATGATTTATTTCCTGACTGCCAAAAGGAGGGTTATATTTTTACTGCATATGTATGTATGTATTTGCATGCCGATTTGGCTATATTACCGGGTTTCTAATGAGTGAATGAAATAATTATGATTGTCTATTATGTTTATTTTAATTGTTCAAAACTTCTCTGTATACTATATTAGATGTAATGTTATTATTTGGTACCATTCTTTCAGGAGTTCCAACCCGAGATACGTTCGCGGTTCCATACCTATGTCGTATTATCTCTATTATCCATTTATGCAGTAAAAGGAAAATTTCTTATAATGGTGCTCT